>JAQSVH010184055.1:0-13826 GCA_029448705.1 Adansonia digitata | reverse complement strand
ATGGATAATCTTGCTAGAATATTAATTATTAAAATTATTAAAATTTCATGGATAATTATTAAAATTATTTTAATTTAATTATAAATTTTATTTAGATAAAAATTCATAAAAAAGATTATTTAATTATCTAAAAACTTATTTATCTTAATTTAATTATATTGGACTTAAATAAGATAAATTAAATGACTTATAAGATAAATTAAGAGTTTAATTTGGTAAATTGAACTCTAGATAGACCTTACTAGCTAAATAATCTACGGCATGCCAAGCTAGAAATTAGTCTAGATGCATTATGCATTGGCTGAAAATGATAGTGCCTATTTTATGTACTAGGTTCGGCCACCATAGATGAATAGTATGATTAAATTGAATTACTTAAGGTGAAAGTGTTTCACCTAAGCAATAATTATAATTTGATCAAAACTATTCCTTTAGGAGAAATAGAATTTGGTTAAGGGAATTAGAAGGAGGGATGGCTAACATTAGTTGTAACTTGAGAAAACTCTTGTTAAGTGATCAAAAAGAGAAAAGAAAAATTATTCTCTGAAGTTCTCAAAAGCCATCGCTCCAAGAAAGGAAAACCATCATTGACGCTGTTTTTCTTTCCTCTTTTATTATGCCATTCTTCCCTTTCCTTGAGAGAAACCACCATCCTAAAAGTGTTCTTGGATTAAGTGAAAGAGGAAGCAAGTCGCAGTTACATTTTGGTTGAGACTCATTAAGTCTTCTAACTAGCATCAAAGAACTATTGATCCTTGAGAAGGTCCTTATTATCATCATCCGTGTGGATTACTATTAGAGGTGAGACAAATGTATTACTCATGACCTTATAGATCCAATCAAACACTATAGCGGCCTCTCTCTAGTTATCCTTTTGATTAGATTTAACTTAATATTACATGATCTAAGGGTTAGGTAACTTATTATATGTGTGATTTAATTTTATTGAGTCCAATTTTGTTTACTACACGTCGATTCTCCTTCTAGAGATCTATAGGGAAGTTTGATAGTTTTTGTGTTTAATACTTTTGCCACTTATTTTATGTTATTTTGTAAATTTTTAAAATGCTATTATTGTATAAATCTGGACTATACTGGGAATATGAATTTTTAGCATGGATATGGCTAGAATAGATCTATTAAATGAAAGAAAAAATTAACCTTAAGTTTTTATCTTCTACCTTTTCTTTATTTTTCCTTTTTTTTTGTGGCTTTTTTTTTGCCTTCTTTTAAAAAATTGCAATGGCTACTAGAAAAATTTTTGAATGGAAAAAATCCCAAAAAATAACAGAGAGGTCTTTGAAATACCCTATGGTGCCATCACCCTGCATGCCTTTTCTCGATGATCTTTTTTTTTTCTCTTCCTCCCCTTAATACATATACTCTATATTGTTTTTTAAAATTTTTATTGGCTAAAGGCCCTTAACTTTAAGACCAAGTAGGCCTCTCATTGGCTAATCCATGTACTCCCTTTCTCATATTAACCAAAATGCCATATTTGGTCATATTAACAAAAATGCCACTGTTATCCCTATTAATTTTTAATTATTCATTTAAATGTCCCAATTCCTTATCATCTTTTCATTATTTGAGCCATTTTTTGTAAAATTAAAAATTAAGGCCTAAATGTTTTGAGATAATATGTAGCTTAAAAAATTATATGTTTGAAAAATTGGACCAATTTTTATTAAAATAAAATCCAATATGTCATGGCCTTCATAAATATCAATGTTCATTATTTCAAAAATTTTTAAATTAGCCATGGATATTTGGATATTTTGAAGGAGAAAATGCCATAAAAGGCTTAAAAATTTTACTCGAAATGTCTAGTTTCATGCCAAAGTGTCAATGCACTAATATAAATTATTGATACTTTATGGCTTAATGTATCAATACTTTATGGCAAAGTTTTGATACTTTAATGCCTCTTGAATGTATGTTCATAAAATATTGATCGTCGATATCGATACCTGCCTCTTTTTTGAAAAAAATTGACTGTTAGAGGCAAAGTACCTAATTGTTAGGTTTCGATACTTGTGACAAATTTTGCATGAACTACCTCGTTTTGGCTTTCCTACTGCCTATGCTTATTAGACCTAGTTCGTGGGCATCCTCCTAGACTCTATGGCATGGGTAGATGGCATTTTTATGGCTATTATTTTCAGGGAGATCAATTGCGCAGAGCCATACCAAAATAGGTTTGCAAAGAGCCTTGATCATCTAACTTCTCCAAATTTCATACAGTCTACAAAATAAAGCCAAAGCTCATATAAACGTAATAGAATTTCTTAAAAATTAACTAAATGTCAAGTGAATAATATTTAATTCATGGGTATAAAATCCATTCATCTTATATCCTTAAACTTAACATTTTACTAGTTTTGACTCCTAATTTTGTCTGGACCCTTTCCTGACAATCCAAAAAATCCAAGATCAGGGACTTAGCAGTAGCTCGTTGATAGTTGACATCTCAAGGGGGACTAGATGTTTTCAAGACCTTTTTAGTCATATATAAATTGTTGTAGGTGCATATAACAAAATTAGTGCCATTTTAAAGATCATAAAGAACAAATCTTAGATAAAAAAAGATGAATATTAAGGTAAAAAATTAGTTTTTAACTTTAGACTTGTGAAAATTGGAAATATATTTTTATAGATGATATCATGATTAAATTTCTCATTTTTAGATTTTTTTTTGAGAATTTTTAGTAAAGTTTGGAAAATTAACTACCGTAAATTTTTATTGATACCTGTATGGTAATTATGCTGATATTGACTCCAAAAAAATCATAAAGATTCAAGGAAAAATTTGTATGGGTATTTTTTTTTATCATGAGATATCAAGTTTTTAATTTTGGAACTTAAATTTGAATTTTTTTGGGTAAAATTGTTTTAGATTTCAAGTCTTCATCTTTATTATTTTTATAAATTAATATTTTGATTAATTTGTTAGATAAAATTCATTTTTATAAAATTGGAATTATTTTTGGAATTTTTTCGTTTCTAAGATACTAAGTTTTCTACTCTATAAATTTTTTGTGGGGATTTTTTTGAGTTTATAATTTTTAAAAGTCTCCAAATATTTTTGTTAAATTCATATTAAATCAGTTTTTAAAAAGTCAAATTATTCTATGATTTAGGAATTTTTTCAAATGACAATTTTCTTTCAAAAGGGTTTTTGCTCGTAAAAATTTAGGAGATTGGAATTTTTAATTGCATTTTCCTTGCGCATAAATTTTTTCAAAAAATTATTTTTGAATTTTTAAATGAAAATTTTATTAATTTTATTTTTAATGGGTCAAAATTTATTTTTTTTTCCATTTCGAGGCCTTAAAACTCATAAATTTTTCTAATGGGCTCGATGAGGCCCGTAATTTTTTGAAAAGCCCAATAAGCCCATTTTTGTTTTTTAACATTTCTAGGAAACTTATTTTGGTTAAATTTTCAATTAAATTTGATATGTGAAATTTTATTCTTTGAATACATAATTTTTAAATAGTTATAATTTAGTCCCTATAATTTATTTTTGTTCCAATCAAAATTTCTCTCTCTCATGTCTCTAGATGATGATGTCATACATGATGTCATGCACGATGACTCATGCAAAATGACAAAAATAATTAATGAAAATCATATGAAAATAAAAATAAATAAATAAATAATAAATAAATGAATAAAAGAAAGAAAAATGTAGAAATTGGTGGAAGCTCCATCTTTGGCTGATTTGAATCCTCTATAAATATAGGATGGATTCTTCTAGGAAAGCCTAATGTCTTCCCATCAAAAACAAATAGCTAAAATATTTAGCAAAAATCAGGAAAAATAAAAAATACTTTGCACTTTTAAGGTAAAATACTTAGAAAATTTTTATTTTTTGTTACTTTCATTCATTTTTCTTCCTTTTAATGAGCCAAAATCATGCTTATGCTCATGGATTTTAATCCATGTTGAAAGGCCAAGTATGATGACTATGATCAAAGTTTCTTGATTTTGTTGTTTTATTTAATTTTCATTAGCAATATGTTGATTTTCATTGAGATTATTTGTGTTTGTTGGTAGATATATTGTTATCTTCATATATATATGTTTACGTTATTTTTCTTAATATTTTCATGTTCATTTGTATTGATTTATTCATTTTTATTATGTTTTTCTGCTTATTTATGCTTGGTAAAAATAATAACATGTATGTATATTAATATTTATGAAAATATGTGATGGAAAAATCATTTTTTTGCTGAAAACCCCTACTAACCAAATGATACATAGCCTTGGATTTAATTTATTCCTTGATTTTTCTTGATATTTAGAACCATTTTGCAAAGTTTAAAAGTTTTGGAGGCTCAAAAATAATTTTTCCAAATTTTTGATGGCCTTGGAAGAGTGATTCCAGGCTTAGTCGAGCCATATATAGGCTTGTGAGTGATGTTTTTGACTTTTTAGCCTATTTATAAATATGACAACCACAGGGACTAAATTGCAAAAATAAAAAATTTTTGTTTCAAAGCCATCCATGCTTGGCTGATTGCTTGTGGATACTTGTGAAATTATTTTCATGTTTATTTTAATATATATGAATATGCTTTATCCATTTTTATCATTTGGGGCTATTTTGTAATCTTAAAAAATTTAGGGACTTATTCGCTAAGTGACAAAATTTTTGTTCTAAGGCCAGAAGTGGTTAGCAAAATGATTCCTATGATTTTTTACATAATTTCCATGATTTTTTGTGATGAATTTCGTATTTAATTATGTGCTTATTTTGTGTAAGGACTGGATTGCAAAGTTTAGGGATTATTTAGAAAAATTTTATATTTTAGAGTTAATGAAATACTTTTGACATTTTAAGAATATTTCTGGCATTCTTTTGGTCATCTAAAGGGGTATAGAAATTATTAAAACTTTTTGTACTCCTTTGGTTTTTCGATGGTGATACAAAATGCAATTTTGAAAAGTTTAAGGACCTATAAGCAATTTTTTGCATTTAGGTCATTTTTTATGTCTAAGTTACCCATTTAGAATAAATTTATCATTTCATACCACTATTGAGTCCTCTAGGTTATCGGGATACTTTTATGTCAAAGGTACACCTTTGGGTTTTTTTGGTAATTTTGCTTAGAATTAAGTCCTATGTGATCACCAAGATACTTATATCTTTGAAGGTGTATGGTAGGAATATGTTCACTTGTTTATGATGTCATAAGTCCTCTAGGTTATCGAGATACTTCTATGTCGAAGGTACATCTTAGGGTTAGGTTCATCTTTATTAGAGTTGTCCTATCCTTGAGACTTACTAGGATAGTTCTATGTCAAAGGTAGACTTTAGGGGTATTTTAATAATTTATATTAGAACCAAGTCCTATATGATCATCGGGATACTTATATGTAGAAGGTGTATAGTGTGAATGTTTTTCATTTGTTCATAATGTTATTAAATCTTTTAGGGTACGAGATACTTATATGTCAAAGGTACATATTAAGGACATTGCACTAATTTATTTTAGAATCGTGTCCTTTAGGGCCATCAAAATATTTTTACATCAAAGGTGCACTTTAGAGGACATGTTCATCATTTAAACCAAATTAGGATTCTTAAAGTCAAGTTCAATACATTTTGTCTAAGCGGGGTCTTAAGAAAATTTTTTTATACTATTACTTATATAAAATTGAAATTTTTAAAAATTAAAGCAATATCTCGAATGCTAAAATAGTGCATAGAATATCTCCTAGTATATGAGAGAGGTTCTACGGATTATTTTAATAACAAGATATCCTTTTTAAAAAATGAAAATTAGATTTTTTTTTAATTTTGAAAAGAATAAAACCTTTTGTATTCCTCTAGCTCTCCAATGAGATATAAAAGATATTTTGATTTTTTTAAAACCTTTCATATTCCACCACTTTTCCAGAGGGGTATGAAAGAGAATGATAGAAACACCTACACGTTCTTATGGTTCTCATGAAGGGTGCCAAAGATATTTTGATTTTCAAAAATATAGAAAACCTAATTTTTTTGTACGAAATATTAAATTTATTTTATGAAAATTTTGACATGTGGGAATTATAACTAAATATCAAATATTAAAATTGAATAAAGATTAAAATTTATGTTAACACATTATTAATAAGGTATTGATTGTCGAGCATCACGAGAAGGTCAATCCTTACTCATGATTATAACCGACTCCTAAACCCTTTCAAATGATCTTTTATTATGCAAACCTCGAAATTTGTTTTTAAGGATTTCGTAACCCTTAAAACATGAATTCTGATAGGTAACCAATCTTGCCTAGCCAAATAGATTGGTGGCGACTCCAAAATAAATGGCCGTTTCTAAACAAC
Organism: Adansonia digitata; assembly: GCA_029448705.1. Lineage (NCBI taxonomy): Eukaryota > Viridiplantae > Streptophyta > Magnoliopsida > Malvales > Malvaceae > Adansonia > Adansonia digitata. The sequence continues at coordinate 7,484 of JAQSVH010184055.1, read as the reverse complement.
CGTTTTCAAATGACCATTTAAGGGTAAGTCGAGTAAGCGATCATTTTGATAACTCAGTCCCCAAACATGAAAAATAAGGAAAAATAATATTGATATTGCTCCCTAATAGTAAAAAATAATTACATACAGATATATATGGGAACAAAGGGTACACCCGCATTTTTAAGTTGAGCTAGTTAGGATTTGTCTTTGGGCCATGTTGTGATGACATAGCGACTCTGTTAGAGAAAGGTTAGAGAGTTAGGCCCAAAAATACTCACATGTTAAATAAATTTTGATTAAATTGGTTTCAATAGATATTTAACTATAATTTTTAGTATTTTTAACAAAAAAAATTATTTTATGGAAATTCTGCTATATATTTTCACTAACTCTTATGCTTTCTTTACAGTATTATTTTATGGAGCATTTAAGATAGGGTTTTATGAGTTTTAAAAAGATTTAAGTCATAAAATGTAAGTTATTCCTTGTACACATGATGGACATTCAAATGCATTGATTCTCCTCCAAGTATATAGAAGGGGCATAGGTTACCTAATAATTTTGGAAGGGGCAAAATAGCTCTGCCTTTTAAGGTGTTAGCCTTTGTTTGGGTAGTGAAAAGCCTACCGAGTGTCAATTCCTATGCTTGCTCGAGGTGTTAGCCTTGTTATGAGTATGAAAGACACTCCTACTTAAATTAAACCCTTTTTGAAATAAACCCATGATGGTAAGGATCAAGGTACCTTGTCAGTTTCTTTTAGACTCGATGAGTAATTCAAGAACCTACTTAGATGTCTAACCCAAACCTCAAGTAATAAACTCTAAGGGCCTTACCTAGTTAAAGCCATACCCAGTTTTAGAAGGTATCAAATTAAGTACAAATAGGGGAATGCTTCTAACCTTTCATTCTTATAATTTGATTTTCCTAATATTAATAAGTGTATGTTGTGTCACTATGATAAACTTTACTTTCTTTTTTTTTCTTGTGTTAATTTGTTATGATATCCATGTCCCATGGAAACTTGTAAATTTATTCATGCATCTTTTTTTACATCTGCAAAGTTCACATTTTTATATGCTCATGAATTCTTTAACATAGCTAGGACAATAAAGTACTTGCAAATGTAATCCTTTTTGGCTACTTTTTCTTTTGAATCTTGTAAATATGGTTTTGTATAATGGATAAATCAAAAAATTTTAGTTGGTGAAATAGTGGTATTGAATTATGACTCGACATCTTTAATAATCTCCATGCTTGATATTTAACCAATTGCTTAGCCTTCAAATCATACTATTAAATATTGCCTTATACACTTATTCATTCTAACATTTGTTTATTTATTCATTTATTAATCCATGTATCAATTTTTCAATCATTAAGGATCATATAAAGATAATAATAAAGATTAATGGTAATAACACATGCATATTCCTGCACACTAATTTAAGTTATTTTTTCCACTTGAGGTGAAATAATATGAAATCACAATATAGAAAAATGAGACATTATTTGACAAGAAAATTGGAAACGAGTCCAAATAAAGAAGTAAACGGGAACCCCAAATATTCTAAACCACTCAAGGAAGTAAAGAAAAAAAAGAAGTTTTTAAGAAAGGTATGTTTAAAAGTAAAGCCTCGACTAAAGAAAATTACAAATAATACTGTCTCATACCAAAACTTTTACCAGGGATCCGAGGGAGTACAAATTGAAAGGCAATCACCTTAGAGTACTTAACATTTAAGAGTTAGTCCCATAACACATGTTCGTGCTGACCAAAAGGGTAACAAGTAGTGTGTATTTGTCATGAACCATTAATTTTGTTAATAATTATTTCTAGTATCGAGGATAATAAGAACATTTCGATAAATTTTCCTTTGGTAGATGATCACCCTTAGATTGAACTCTCTCAGATAGGTCATTTACTTTCACATATATAATTATCCCTGACATTCAACTATAGACCTTTCACAACCATAGGACTTTCACATCTAAATGTTCTTTTTCTATGGATTCCTTGAAGGTCAAACAAATAGATTGTTCTCTTAAAAAATTTAGATATCGGTAGTTTGACTTGTGTTAAAATAATAATAGTAATTTTGAGATCTTTCCCATTTGGATAACCTTTTGCCATAACTTTCATGACACTATTCCAAATCTTGATTTAAGAAAAATGAGAACAAATATAAGCCAAAAACACTTTTTCTTTTGGGATAAAATGTTTTCAATCCTAGACCTGATACATAAAATATGAAATCCAAGATGCTTTTCCATGATAATTTGATTTCCTATCTCAAAGGCTCAACCACAACCATGGTCCATTAGTAACTGTGAAGTTGAAAATATTGACGTGCATACCTTAAAACTTTAAAAATTGAGTGCAACATCTTGTTAATGAGGTACTCAAAATGATTTTAGAAAAAAAAAACATTTGTCCTAGTGAAATGCTTACAAGTTCAAATAGTTTTGTTTGAAATAAAAAATGACCTTCTTTCTTTATTCTTTCATAGGCATAGAAAATTATTCCCTTTGCAGTCCCTTTTGAGCCCGATAATTTATTTTCTTTCTTTAAACTTTAATCAAGGATCACACTCCAGATTGGGGGGTAGGTGAAGCAAAGCTTTAAGATTAGAAGGGGCAAATTCCAATATAAATTCACGAGAAGAACAGGTCAAATGTCATGTGGCAAATTATGCAGATTGAAGAAAGCTAAAATTTTAAGTTCAAATATCTAAAGTAAAGAATGAAAAAAATTAAATTCTTTCAGAATGAACAATGAAGAAAGAGATAAAGAGAAGTAAAGAAAAATGAAAAACATGAAAAGATAAAGAAATGAAGATTTATTTATCTTGATAGACATACTGGATTTCATTCCTTTTAAAGAGAAATGATTCTTGATTTAATTACCTTAAACACTTGATTTAGGCCTATTTATCCTTTTCTTTTTAAATCAAGAACCATAGCCTGCATTACGTACCTAACAAAGTCCATTTTGATTAAACATAACTATTTGAGCTATTAGGTCATTCCTAAGAAGCTCCTTTTGAATTCATCTTTTTGGATGATTTTTGAGTTTTTAAGAATATGATGGGGTAATCAACTAAAACAGAAAGTTCCAGACTAAAAACTGAAAAATTAGTCTAAAAGGATTTAAAGGCTTTAGAATTATGTTTAAACCTTTAAAGATAACCATCAATGGGAAAAAACCCATCATGTTAATTTGAAAATCACCTCAAACCTTTAGAAATTTCACGTCATCAATAAAAAGGTTAAATCAAATACCCCAACATTGATTCCTTTTAAAATAACTTTTCAGAACTTTTATACCCTACCTTAGAAATTGATACTTACTAAAGACCTTCCAAACTAATCTTTTGAGACTTAGTGTTTACTAACAATAGTTTAACACCTGTCGAACTATTGTATTTGAAGTTCAAAAGGATGTTATAACTTGATTGTTGGCCTTTCAAGGAATTTCTAAGAAACGAATATTTACCTAAATTTGGTCTTGATAAATCTAGACCTTGTTGTATTAATTATTTCAAATCAAACTTTAGTAGTGGCACCTCATTTGTGCCTCTAAATTCATTTCTTCATTTCATTTAAAGATATTTCGAATTGTTATCATTAATCACAAGAAAGATTTAACATCATGATGAAGATAGCATATCCATTATCCTTAATATTAGAAAATTCATGGTTGAAATTATTTTAAAATTTTCATAATTTTTAATCAAATAAATTTTTCCCTAAGTTAGAATAAGAAGTTTATCTTATTCTATAACTCTTGAAATTATTATGATATTTTTCATGATTTCAATAGAAGTTTGCAAATATGCCTTGAGCAAAAATTTATCCACTTGCATAAACTGTGTCTTTGAATTGATGAACAGTAATTTAATATTTAATGACTTTTCAAAAATTGAATAATTTCTAAATTCTTGAAATCAAGATTAGAAAAAGAATTTCAAAGGGAAGATAGCAAGTCACCCTTTAACCTTCAACAACAAGCTAGGAAAAATAAACGAAATTAGTAACAATAAGGATCAAATTGATGATGCCTCAATGACATATAGGAATCTTTATGATGTATGAAACCTATTGCATTTTCATGTGATCTTGTGCTAGGTAAGTGAAGAAGGCTTTGAAGAAAATGGACTTTTCATGCGATTTTATTTTAGGTAGATGAAAAAGGCTGGCCTTTTCATGCGATCATGTGTTAGGTAGGTGATGAAGGCTTTGAAGAAAATGGCTTTTTCACATAATCTTATGATAGGTAAGCAAAAAAGGATTAACTCTTCATCAATCATATGTAAGGTAGGTAAAAAAGTCTTTTAAAGGCTCAAAAGTAGTTGAAGGTGAAATTGGCACCAAGATAAAGGCCCGATGTAACTGGCCAAGATAGTAGTCAATCAATGTTGATATTCATAGTAAAAAGACCAAAAATAGTTGATGGCTATGTCCCTATCAAAATTGGCATTAAGCTTAAGAATAGATGATGGCTTCAACCTAATCTAAATTAGCACCAAGCCTATGAGTAGCTAATGGCTATGCCCTTATCGAAATTGGCACTAAGTCAAAGAGTAGATGATGGCTTGGCCTAATCAAAATTGGCAACAAACTTAAGAGTAGCTAATGGCTTTGTCCTTATCAAAATTGGCCCTAAGCCTAAGAGTAGATGATGGCTTTAACCTAATTAAAATTGGCATCAACCCAAGAGTAACTGATGGCTTTATCCCTATTGAAATTAGCACTAAGCCTAAGAGTAGATGATGGCTTCGGCCTAATCAAAATTGATACGAAGCCTAAGAGTAGGTGATGGCTATGTTTCTGTCAAAATTGGCATTAAGCCCAAAAGTATATGATGGCTTCAACCTAATTGAATTGGCATCAAGCCTAATAGTAAGTAATGGCTCTATTATTATTGAAATTGGCACTAAGTCTAAAAGAAGATAATGGCTTTGGCCTAATCAAAATTAGCACCAAAAATTTCAAAAGCCTAAAATTAATTTAAATGTAAAAAAAATGACGTAATTGTTATATATATATGTAAAAATAAAAAAATGAAAAAGAGACAGAAAAATTTTTAGAAAAGCTTATACGGCTAGAATAAAATTATGTCTCTTTGGTCTTTGCCATGTTTCTGATTCTCAACAATAGCCAAAGAGAGCTAGATGTTGACACCTAATTTTGTCGGGCCCTTTCCTTGACAATCCAAAAATATCCAAGATCAAGAACTTAACAGTTACCTGATGAGGGTTGACATCTCAAGGTGGACTGGATGTTTTTAAGACCTTTCTAGTCATATCTAAATGGCCAAGGTGCACTTGACAAAAATAGTGCAATTTCAAGGGTCGTAGAGAATAAATCTCAGATAAAAAAATGAATATCAAGGTAAAAAACACGTTTTTAACTTTATACTTGTGAAATTTTGAAATTATTTTTGTATATGATAACATGGCCAAATTTCGCATTTTTAGGAATTTTTCAAGAATTTTTGTAAATTTTAAAAAATTGACCATCATACATTTTTATTGATACTAGTGTGGTATTTATGCCGATATTCACTCCAAAAAATCAAAAATATTGAAGGAAAATTGGTGTTGGCATTTTTTTACCATAAGATATCAAGTTTTAATTTTTGGACTTAAATTTGAATTTTTCATAATACCGCGAGTATTCCAGACTTCAAGTTTTCATTTTTATTATTTTTATAAATTAATATTTTGATTAATGTGTTGGACAAAATTCATTTTTTATAAAATTTTAACATATTTCTTAAATTTTCCTATTTTCAAGATATAAAGTTTTCTATTCCGTAAATTGTTTTGAGGGGGACTTTTACGAGTTTATAATTTTTAGAATTCTTCAAATATTTTCATTAAATTCATTTTAAATTAATTTCTGAAAATTCAATTTATTCTATGAGTTTTGTATTTTTTAAATAAAATTTTCTTCCGAAAGGGTTTTTGCTTGTAAAAATTTACAAGTTTAAAATTTTTAGTTACCTTTTTCTTGCACATAAAATTTTTCTAATGGGCTCAATAAGCCTACTAATTTGTTTGAAAAGCCCAATGGGCCCATTTTTGTTTTTTAACATGTCCAAAAAACTTACTTTGATTAAATTTTTAATTAAATTTGATGTGTAAAATTTTATTCTTTGAATAAATAATTTTTAATTTGTTACAAATTTAGTCCTTATAATTTTTTTGTTTAAATTAAATTCTTTCTCTCTGATATCTCTAGCTGATAATGTCATGCATAATGACACATGCAAAATGACAAAAAATAATTAATTAAAATCTTACCAAAATAAAAAAAATCAAAAAAGTAATAAATGAATAAAATAAATAAAACATAAATATGTAAAAATTGGTGGAAGCTCCACCCTTGGCTAACTTGAATCCTCTAGAAATAGAGGATGGATTCTTCTAGTAAAGCTCAATGTCTTCCCAACAAAAACAATAGCTAAAATCTTAGTAAAAATCCAAAAAAATAAAAAATCATCTACATTGTAAAGGTAAAATACTTAGAAAAGTTTTAGTTTTTGTTACTTTTATTTAATTTTTCTTCTTTTTAGTAAGCCAAAATCATGCTTGTGCTCATGGTTTTTAATCCATTATGATGGCTATGATCAAAGGTTCTTGATTTTGTTGTTTTAGTTAATTTTTATTAGCACTATGTTGATTTTCATTGAGATTATTTGTGTTTGTTGGTAGATATATTGTTATCTTCAAGTATATAAATTTATATTATTTTTCATAATATTTTCATGTTGACTGTCGCAACGTACCCGGGGTGGATCCTTGCGGATCTATGAGTGCGCACTACTTAAAATATTTTCCTGACTTGGAAATGTCTTCTTGATTAAGACTATTCTTTGGCGGTGTGATGAGAATGTGAATGTACGGATTCTCGACTTATGTTACAGTGAGGGGGACCATAAGATGAATTAGTCATCTTCTTGGTCTCATATGACCATCAAGAAATGGCCAACGCTTGGAGTCGCCACCGATCATTTTGGGCTAGGCATGATTGGATGCTTATTAAAACCTATGTTTTGAGTTACGAAACTCAAAACTTTGATCCCGTGGTCTACGTAATGCAAAGATTCACCGTTTGAGTTTGGGAGTTGGTTACGCGTGATGAGGTACGAACCTCTTCACGATGCCCAAAATCGGTACCTTACTAACTATGTCTTATCTTGGTTTTGATTCTTTCAATCTTATCTTGTCACTATTTTGCTATAACCCTCTTCGAATGCATGAATCTTATAAAAATGATCCAGGTTTTGATGAAAATGATTTAATCTCATATACGCCCCGGAAAGGTGGGGAATGTAGAGATTTTTAATAAAAATGACCTCTGGATTTTACTTTGAAAATAGAATGTTCTACTTTGGGCACTGGAGAGATACCCATGCAGAACATTACCTTTAATTTTGTTTGAAAATGATTGGAAAACATGAATGCAAATAATCATCACAAAGAAATCATGTTAGTAA
>JAQSVH010184017.1:4742-19032 GCA_029448705.1 Adansonia digitata | reverse complement strand
AATAACTGTCAAGGATCCAGTGAGCGAGAAAGTAGCTACAAAATTCTTCAAATTCATCAAGCATAGTGAATACAGCATCATCGATCAATTGAAGAAGCAACCCACCAAGATATCTGTGTTATCACCGCTATTGAATTTGAAAACTCACGTGAATGCCCTTTTCAAGGTTTTGCATAAGGCCTATGTCCTTCCCGACAACTTTATAGGTCAGTTAGATTGCCTAGTGAATAGCATCACCACCAACAATTACATATCTTTCAGCGATGACAAAATCTTCCACGAAGGAAGATGAAATTACAAAGCTCTCCATATCACCACATATTGTAAAGGCACTACATTGCCTAGGGTGCTCATCGATAATGGGTCAATTTTAAATGTAATACCCATGTCATGCCTAAATAAGCTCCCTATTGACGCATCTCATTTTCATAATAATGTATGATTGTACAAGCATTCGATGGAACTTGTTGGAATATTTTAAGGAACATCACCATTCCACTCCAAGTCAGCCCATGTACTTCCGAAGTTGACTTCCACGTGATGGACATTGCTCCATCATATAGCTGCCTACTAGAAAGGCCTTAGATTCATTCTGCTAGAGCAATGTTTTCATCTTTGCACCAAAAGCTAAAATTTATCATCGAGAATAAAGTCATCCTATTAGAGGAGAAGAAGATATCATTATTGCCACCTCAACTGATGCTTCATATATTGAACCTAATGAAGATATGTTAGAATTTCTTTTCCAATCCTTTGAGTTTGTCAATGTTACTTATGTCAAGGAAGGGTTACCAATAGTTCAGCCTCACTTATCAGAGGCTACTCATATAGGTTTGAAGTTGACTATTGACAAAGGTGCCCAGGCCAAAAAAAGATTCAAAAATATGCCTTCAAAGAGCTATCGAATTCTTAAAAGTGGTCAACTAGATCGACAAAAGAGGGCTAGGATTCAAACATAATGCACAACAGAAAAGAAAACAAGCTCAAAAAAAGTGTGAGAAGAGGATGGCCTGTTTATCAAAACGAGACACAAAAGATGAACAAATAATGTTCCCACCACTTCGGGAAAGTTTTGTCCTAGAGGGACATGTAAATACTGGTTCTGCTAACGTTGTGCTTATATTGAAAAAGGCATTTAAGGATTTCTTCATCAATGTAATTAATGAGCTAGAGATGTCAACCACACATCCAGACACTGGTCTGTGCCCTTTAGGGTTTGTTCCAAGAGTTTGGACTAAGACTAAGATTCCTATACTGTTCAAGTCTATTTCAAAGTAATGTTATAAACTAAACCTACATGCTCTCGTCCAAAAGCATTGTAGGATCCTTTATATGGGCAACTTTTATTAAGTATTATCAATGAAAATGATTGAACATTTTGCATACATTCTTTGTGTTCATAGTTCTTATCAACCTTAGACCTTTCTTCATATATTTTTCTATCCATATTGTTCTTTTTCATATTTTTAGGTGTTCCGATAAAAATGACATGAATGTTCATACTGAAGTTTCAATTTTGAGCAATTGATCTAAGTTTGTGAAGTCAAAATTGATTAAGATTCTAAAGAGAACCCCATACCCCTCGACTTATTGAGACTAGTTAAATAGGAAGAAAAATAAAATTATCCTATGAAAAAACCCACTAAAACCATAAACCTTGGAAGAAAGGAAGACTGAAAAGAGGTTAAAATTAGAACCTCCATAAAGCCATCAACTCGAGCTGAACTAATAAGTCTCCTTTAGGAATATTGAGACGTGTTTGCTTGGTCCTATCAAGACATGCCTAGATTAGATACCAATATTGTAGTTCATAAACTTCCTCTTAAACTTGAATGCAAACTAATCCAACAAAAGTTAAAGAGGATGAAACCAAAAATACTCATTAAAGATTAAGAAAAAAGTCAATAAACAATTTAAAGTGGGATTTCTTAAGGTAGCCAAATATCTTGAATTGGTAGCCAACATAGTCCCAAATCCTAAGAAGGATGGTAAAATGCAAATACAGGGACCTGAACTGAGCTAGCCCTAAAGATAATTTTCCTTTGCCTCACATTGATACCTTAGTAGACAACACTACTAAAAATACACTATTTTTTTTCATGGATGAGTTTTCGGGCTATAATCAAATCAAAATGGCAGCTGAAAACTTGGGAAAGACCACTTTCGTGACCATGAGGGAAACTTTCTACTATAAAGTGATGCCTTTCGGGTTAAAAAATGATGAAGTAACTTAGGGCTATTGTAACATTATTCCATGACCTTATGCATACAGAAATAAAGGTCTATGTGGATGACATGATCGCCAAATCAACAAAAGAGAGTGAACAAGTTTCCAATCTATGAGAACTTTTTCAAGGGCTACGCAAATACCAACTCATTTGGTGTCACCTTTGGTAAATTATTGGGGTTTATTATGAGCGAGAAAGGAACAAAGATGGATCCTAGCAAGGTTAAGGCTATTCAAAACCCACCACCACCTTGAACTCAAAAAGAAGTGAGAAATTTCTTGGGAAGACTAAACTGCATAGCCAATTCATATCTCAGTTGGCCAACAAATGCAATCCGATCTTTAGGCTACTAAAAAAATAAGATCCTGAAAAATGTAATCAACAATGCTAAGAAGCTTTTGATAAGGTCAAATATTACCTTTTAAATCCTCTAGTACTTGTGCCACTAGTGCCCAGACAACCACTAATCCTGTATCTATCAATCCTAAACAAGTCAATGGGCTGTGCATTAGGACAACATGATGAATCAAGAAAGAAAGAACAAGTTGTTTATTACTTGAGCAAAAAGTTTACAGAATATAAAAATAATTATTCATTCATAGAGAAGCTATGTTGTGCTTTAGCTTGGATAGCCCGAAGGTTAAGGCAATACATGTTGTACTACACTACATGGTTAATTACCAAGCTTGACCCTATCAAATATTTATGTGAAGCCCCCACCTTGTCCAGGAGATTAGCCAGATGGCAAGTTATACTTTTTGAGTATGACATCATGTATGTAAACCAAAAAGCCATTAAAGGTAGTGCAATAACAAACTTTTTGGCAAGTCGAGCCATAGATGACTATCAGCCTTTAAACTTTGAGTTCTCTGATGAAGACTTGATGTGCATATCTGAAGGAAAGAACACGATCATGTATGGGTCATCCTAGAAAATGTACTTTGATGGAGCTTCAAACACACTGGGGCATGGAATTAGGGTAATTCTTATCTCACTCAAGGGAAACCATTAACCTTTCACGGCCAAATTAAACTTTGATTACACCAACAACATAGCCAATATGAGGCCTACATCATAGGACTCCAAGCATCCATTGAGAAGGGCATTTGAATATTGTAAGGTCTTAATGATTCAACTCTTGTCATTTACCAACTGAAGAAAGAATGGCAAACACGTGAAGCTAAACTGATCCACTATAGGAATCTGATATCGAAGCTCAAGAAAAAGTTTAATGATATTAGCTTTCAACATGTACCTCAAGAAGAGAACCAAATTGCTGATGCCTTAGCCACTGTATCTTTCATGTTTAAAGTTAATCGAGAATCAAACATTGCTCCTATCCAAATGAGTATATGTTCAACCTTGGCACATTGCCAGTTGAAGAAGAGAATGATGGTTTGCCATGGTATTACAATATCCTTCAGTACATCAAGGATCAACGGTACCTAAAAGGCACCACCGAAACTGATAAGAGAACCATCGGATGATTAGCTACGAACTTCATTTTTGATGGTGAGATTTTGTATAAGAAAGGCTGGGATCAACTGTTACTCCGATGCGTGGATGCCTCCAAAGCCAAAAGGATACTTGAAAAAGTTCATAAAGGAATTAATGGCACGCATGCTAGTGGACACCAAATGGCAAGACAAGTCATATGATTGGGTTATTATTAGTTAACTCCCAAAAAAGATTGCATTGACTATGCTTGAAAGTGTCACAAATGCCAAATCTACACTGACAAGATCCATGTCCCATCGACACCTCTACATGTTACGATAGCTCCATGGCCCTTTTCCCTGTGAGGCATGGACATGATTGGATCGATTACTACTAAGACTTCTAATAGGCATCATTTCATTTTAGTCGCGATCGATTACTTCACCAAATGGGTAGAGGCAACTTCTTATGCTAACGTCACCAAATCTGTCATGTGCAAATTTGTGAAACGAGACACCATCTGTAGATATGGTCTGCCCGAACAAATCATTACTGATAATGCATGCAAACTAAAAAACAAGATGATGCAAGTAATCTGCTCACAGTTCAATATTCACCATCCGAAGATGAACTAAGCAGTTAAAGTAGCTAACAAGAATATCAAGAAGATGGTTGAAAAGATGGTTGAGATGTACAAAGATTGACATGAAAAGTTGCCTTCTACTTTACATGCTTATCACATAGTTGTACAAACTTTTATAGGTGCTACCCCATTTTCCTTGGTTTATGGCGTGGAGGCCATCCTATCTATAAAGGTTAAAATCCTTTCCTTTAGAGTTCTAATGGAATCACAACTTGAAAAGGTTGAATGGGTTAAAAATTGATATAAACAGCTCAATCTTATCGAAGAGAAAAGAATCAAAGTGATCTATCATAGGTAGATGTATCAAAAGTGCATAAAGAGAGCCATGACAAAAAGGTCCATCCTCGTTAGTTGTGAGAAGGTGACCTAGTGCTTAAACAAATTCTCCTAATCCATAAAGATACTCGCAAAAAATGGACCCCAAATTAGGAAGGGCCATATGTGGTGAAATATGTATTCTCTAGAGGAGCATTAATCTTAAGCGAGATGGATGGTAGTGACCTGCCCAACCTCATGAACTCTGATTCTATTAAGAAATACTATGCCTGAAAGGACTTTAGGATGAAAACCTAAAAAGGCATCCTTTAGTACTTCACTTACCAGTCATAAAAAAATCTAAAAAAAAGGAAAAATACAAGGCAAAATAATAAGAACAAAAAAAAAAGCAAAATAAAAAAATAAAAAACTAGCTTAAGTTAAAAACCCGAGAGGGGATTAAGCGATCAGACCTCTTTATTCAAACAAAGCTAAGCCCAAACCATCATTATCCTAAATCTAATCTTCCCTATATTTAAGACCCCAAGTCATAACCTAACCCATATGTTCTGTGTTTACCAACCCTGCCAAAACCTTATCCACACTTACACTCAAAAAATGGGAACCGCCTAACTTTGAGGGCCTATTCTACCATGGGGTAATCAAATGAATCTTCTTATTAGTTGGCCAACACCAAATGGATTAATTGCTCGAGATAAATGTCTAAAAGAAGTCAGTGAAAAATTCATGTCATCAACATCAAAGCCAATTGATCGAGAAGACTCCTCTTATCTCGTTTGTATTTCAAAATTTTTCACAATCTCATAAGTTTGTCACAACTTGTACCTTCTTTGTTTACATGAAAATACAACTGTTTGATTTCTTGCAAAACTTTTTTGTAGCTCTACATTCCATGTTGCATCATGTTTATCCATTAATTGATAAAGCTTGATAAATGGCCAAAACTAATAACATGATTTCCTAGCATCACTTGAAAAGATAAAACTTTGCAAAAATATTCGTTTCACGTTTAAATACTAAGAATGAACTCTTGAGGCCACAACTAGTCTTGCCCTAGGACCCCACATCTGGAAAATATGCTTAAAACCTTATCCTAGTAAATGGTTATGAAACTTATGCACCTTCAAAAAGAGGATAACTTTAACACTTATAGCCTTTAGAAATCTAAAGCTAGATTGACAAACCCTGAGCAAAAGGCCACCTTACTAAAGTCAAAGAAAGCCCAAAACCAACCATTGGATTAGGCCTTTAAAGTTATCACCTTTGCATTAATTAGGCAGGCATTTGTATCTCTATGCATTATGCAGCATTTAACATCTTACAGGTATCAGCTTTCATATATAGACGTCAAATTTATAAGGAACCTAAGGTACAATTTTTTTATTTCAAGAAACCTCAAAAGGCCTCAAGTAAGTATCTTTGACCTTATAAGCTTATTGAAAATCATCCAAGAAAAGTATCTTAAACTTAGTTTCTTTCAGTCCTCAAAGAGTGGAATGCTTATCTAAGCCTACACAACCTAGTGGCAACTACCTAACTTAGTCCTCAAAGAGTAGGACATTTCTATACCTCTAAGCCCACATAAGCTGGTGGTAACAACCTAACTCAGTCCTCGAAAAGCAAAACGCTTCCTTACCTTAAAGCCTATACAAGCTGGTGGCAACTACAAACCTCAATCCTCAAAGAGCAGGATGCTTCCCTACCTCAAAGCCCGCACAAGCTGATGGCAACTACCTACCTTAGTCCTCAAAGAATAGGACATTTATCAAAGTCCATACAAGCTAGTTGCCCTATGTAACCTACCTCAGTCCTTAAAAAATAGGATGTTTAATTACTTTAAAGCCTACACAAGCTAGTGGCACCTATTTATCTTAATCCACTGAGATTCGAACATCTTTCTTTACCTACCTCGAAGCCTGTTAAAGCCGATTGCACCTATTTAAAAAAAAACAAAAAAAGTAACCTAGTAGGGAGGTCAAACCCTATAAAACTCATCAAAATCTTTTTTTTGTAGGTTGTCTAAGCCATTCTTGATGTGATACTAAATAACTCTCCACTTCTTAGCGAGCACACAAATCCATCATCCCATCCAAACAAAATAATTTCTATTTATCTTTGACCTACTCCTAATACTTAGCAAGAGCTAAAAGGGGCAACTGTAAAAACCTTATTTTGCCCAGTCTAATTTTTAGCATCCTAGGAGTTAGGTAAAAGATGCTAAAGTCAAAAAAATAAAAATAAAAATTAGGGGATGACATGTGAAAAATTTTTTTGGGAAGGTCTAAGATGCCTATAGGCCATATTAAAAAAAATATAAAATCGAGGCATTAAAGGCCACTTTTCATGGTGTCACCAGGGTCATTCAGATGAATACACAAGTTAATTTCTCACTATTTGTGACTAAGTTAAGGTAACTGAGAAGCCACAGGTATGTATAAGTTATATTGGTACACGAGCACTGATAAGAGGCTTTTACGGTGCAAAAAACTTAAATTTTCAAATGTCATATCAATACTAAAGGGTTTGGTATCAATACTTGGCTTGTTTGTAATGAAGTTATGATTTTTGGTGAAATGTATCAATACACAAGCATGAGTATCAGTACAGGTCCATATAGTGTCGATACAGTCCTCTATGTCTTGAGACTGGAAATAATTTTTGCTCTTAGTATCAATACACAACTCCATGTATCAATACTCAGGGGTAAAAGTTACCTTGTGTATCAATACAACATGTTTTGTATTGATACAACAAAGCATTTTGCCTTGCTTGAACCATTTTTCAAACATCTTTTTAGCACCGAGAAACCATCATAAAACATTAAAAACCTTGGCTTTAGGCCTATAATCTGATTTAAATAAATTTTAGAGCCCAAACAACTAATGACAAAGGTTACTTTCACAAGATATATGGTTGTGAGAGGGTGGCAAGCATATCATCAGTTGAAAGGTTGTTGTAGCTTTTCTACTCTCTTTTTTAGCATAACAGAACCAATAAAAGGAAAACTAGCTGAGCATGGTAGCTAAAGATGTCCCTTGGTCCAGGAGAGTAAATTAAAAATGCCCTTGCCTTGTCTCCTAAAGGCATTAGCTGAGCATTAGATTGAAAGGAAGTACTTTAGCTATTTGAGGAGGACTCTCTCCTATTTGAAAAAAAACTCTCAGCTCTCAAAGAAGCTCTACAGCAATCCTAGAAAACTCTTTATCCATCCCCATAAATCTTTCATCAACTCCAGGTCTAACAACTTACCAAAACATATTTTCATTGCCTTTCACCTTAACCAACTCATTCCCATAGCTCCCTAAAACCACCATTAGAACAACTTCAAAACTCAACCTTTCACACACTTTCATCCTTAAACCACCCTATCAGGAACCATATATTACCAAAAAGCTTCTTCCTTTCACCATTTTTTTGCTAAATAATAGCAAAAAAAGGGAAAAAATTGAGCTTAATGTTACTACTTAAAAAAAAAAAAGAAACTTCAAGCTTTTGCTTGTATATTTTTTACCTTGTTCCAAATATTTTCTGTTTTGATCATCCATTTCATTTTAGTGAGCCCTTCATGTTGCCATGACCCTCCTAATACTCCCATGCATCTTCGTTGCCTTGGTTGGGTTGTCCTAGGATCTTGATGACCCTTTTGACTCTTTGATGTTGTTAGATATATAAACTCACCATGCTTCATTTTCATCATCATATAGCCTTTTTTCATGCATCTTTTGCCATTTTCCTTTCGTATTCACATATCTATTTCACATTTAAATGGTCATCTTAATGTGTCTTAGGCATGTTCAAATATTTTTCTTGTGTTTTAAAGAGGCTCATGAAATGAAAATGCTATTTTGAAAGCCCCAATATCCACTCTTTTGTATAAACATGTTTATATCATCTCTATGCACCCTATTTGTCATCTTCTTGCACTATGTCACCCATTTCCATGACAAAACGTCATTTTTGCATGTTTGCATGTTTAATCCATGTTTATCTTTGTATGTGATGTATTTTGTTCTTGATATCTCTATTAAAATGCTTGCTTGTTTCTTACAAACTAATTTTTAGAAACATCCCCAAGTTAAATTCATGTTACCTTTAATAGTAAAGAATGGCATGGACTTAATGTTTTCATAAAATTAATCTCCAAATCTTGGGGGCAAATCAACATTTTAGCTTTGGATTCATAGTGAAATAAGTTCATTTAAGGAAAAAAGAAATCCTTTTAATATTAATCCTTAATCTAGAGTCTCATGTTCCTTTTGCGACATGGTTAATGGTTTTTTCATCATCCCAAACTACTCCAAGATTATGGAATGAACTTTTAAAGCCCATGTTACTTTCTGTCATGAATGTTCAGATGTCCTAGACCCGAGCCTATCTTTAAAAAATTAGAATATCAAATAATCCCCTTGTTTTTACTCTAATAACATTATAATCCAAATGTGAAAAATCATTCTCAAACCACAAAATATTTCTTTTGATTTTCAAATAGTTTTCGTTTAAAGGGCATCGAATTACCTTTCTAATGGTATGTTGTTTACCCTCGAATCATCCGGACAAGGTAGTTATAATTTTTCGAACCTTTACTATCTAAAACCCTTAGAACCAGCGTGCAATATTCTATTTGGGCCACTTCAGCCAATCAAATGATTTTTCTAAAATTTCTAGATATTGTTCCAAAAAGGTTCACAAAATTCCCTTTTCAAAAAGGTATTATCTATGATCCAATGATCCTGGATAAGCTTAGAATGATTTTTCAAAATTCGACATGCCCTTTTAACTGTACATGCTGCCAGTGCTGAGATGAACCTAACTTTGAAAGTTAATTCTGCCCAAAAAATGATTTTTTAGAATTTTTAGAATATTTTTATATTAAACCTTATCGAGTTTTGTTTTCGATGATACCTCATTTACCCTCAAAGCTTTCGGATGTACCTAAAAAAATGCAAGAATAGAGGGGACATAATGTTGTCCCCTTTTTTCAACCTAATTTTTGAATCCCCTCTTATCGAAATGTTCGAATGTTTTGAAATGCACCCGTTTGGTCTCCCTCACAACATCAACCCCTTTGGACTCGGATCAAAATTAAAATACAAAAAGTAGGATTTAGATACTCCAACTCCACTACTCAAAGGGGATACTCCAACCTTGTTTTTTAATTCACATTTTCTCTTTATTCCTAATGTTTTTCTAATTCTGGGGATACTCCAACCTCACTACTCAAAGAGGATACTTCAACCTTGTTTTTTCATTAAAAATTTAAATTTCCACTTTAATCTTAACTATTTTTATAACTCTATTTTAAGATATACTCCAACCTTACTTTTTTACCTCAAAACTTAAAATTATCTCTCTTCTAGATGACTCAAAACTATTTTGATAAAATTTTCTTTCTTTTCCAAATTATCATCGAAGCCAGACTAGTCTCTAAAATTGTTATCTTGATTATTCTTCAATAATCGAAGGCAATTAGAAGATACATTTTGATCATCTCTCTTTTTTACGTTCTTTTGTTTGTGATTGCTTGTTTATGATATTATTATATTTCTCAGTTTTCACCTTACCAACTTGTTTCCTTTTGTAGTGATTATTGTGCATCCATATTTAAAATTCATTTTCCCAATAAAATTTACAAGGCAATGTTTCGTGTTGTTATCTCTCCATTGCCTAATACAAAACATCAAATTTTTTTAAAATCCAATCTGGACATTATTTTCACAAAAATCCTTATGTTCCTCACATCTCCGAGGTGCATTGGTGATCCAATTTTCTTTAAAAAATGTTGGATTTCCATTTTCCAAAACTTCATGGATTAAAGAGAATTATATCTAAATAGAGACAAATGGAACCCATTTAATTGAGATAAAAGTGAGACACAGTAGGTACCGATTTCGGGTGTCATGGGGATGCTCATCCTTCTCTGTGTGTAACCAACTTTTGAGCCTAACCTTTGGACTTCGTAGACCTTAAAATCAGTGTTTTAAGTTTTTTAACTTGTAATCTTATTTTCAATAGGCATTCGATCTTGCATAGCCTAAAATGATTGGTGTGACTCCAAGTTTATGGCCACTTCACAGTGGCCATCTAAGATTAGTTGATGAGAGACTTATCCGACGATCCCTATCCCCTTCATATTATCACGCCTAATCCAAATTCCAATCAAATGACAGCTCAAAGGCTCAACCACAACTAACCATCATTTATTTTTAAGTGGAGCTCACCATGCCCTTCACATTGTTTAAAGTTTTAAAGGCTAAACACATTATGATGATTATAAAATACATAGATATCAATATAAAATAAGATTTTAATTTTTTTAATAGGGAAAAATAATTATTTAGGTCAACGGGTTGGGTTTAGTCAATACAAACGTGAACTTTGAATATTAAAATTTTGAATTGTAGCCCAACCCATGGACATCTCTAGATGCGAAGGATGAATGATTAGTGGCAAAAGACAATTGTGATTGTGCACTTGCATATGCATATGCAAGGGACTACACTAACGCTCCCAACTTACATGATGAAAAGGTAAGTACTACACATAGTTATCCTTTTAGTCAAAATCACACATAATTTTAGATCATTATTACGGATTTCATTACGGATATGTTGTGGTGTCATCAACATTAATTAGTATATTGTAATTAATGTAGGTATGAATTTAATAATATTTTATGTATGTGATAATGTTAATTTATAATGTATATAATTATGGTGTCATGGACGTAAATAACATATCGTGGTTGACATAGACACATAATTAAATAATTTTTTAAGGCATGTTAATGTTACAGATGCTATGCAATTGGTAAAATGAATGGCAATTTTTTAAAAAATTGTTACTAATCAGCCAAAATGTCACTTTATTTTAATATTACCATACTACATGCACCATTATGGTAGAGTAGACTCATCAATAATAACTATATTTTTAATTAAGTTATTATATATTTTATTTAAATTTAACTATAAAAATATGGATGTTAATATAAAATAATATTTTTAATATTTTTAAATAGAGAAAAAATTATTCAAGTTGATGGACCAGATTTACCTACATATGGACCTAAACTTTGAATTTAAAATTTATTGAATAGTGACCTAGCCCGTGGACATCTCTAGATGTGTAGGATGAACAATTAATGGTGAACGATGGTTGTGATTATGCATGTGCATGTGTATATGCATGTGACTACACTAACACTCTTAATCCCCATTATGAAAAGCTAGGTACTTGCACGTAGTCATCCTTTTAGTCAATATCATGCATAATTTTAGATCGTTATTATAGATTTTGTGACCGGTATAGTTGTGGTGTCATGGATGTCAAATAGTAGATTGTGATTAATGTAGGTATGAATCTAATAATATTTTATTGTATGTGATACTGTTATTTTATTATGGATATAGTTGCAATGTTGTGAACTTAAGTAACATATCAAGGTTGATGTAGACATGAATTGAATAATTTTTTAAGGTATGTGATAATCTTGCAGATGTTATGTACTTGGTAAAATGAAAGATGATTTTTAAAAAAATCATTACTAATCGACCACTACGTTGCTATATTTCAATATTATGATACCATATGCACCATAACGATTGAGTGGATTCCCTGGTAGGAACTGTATTTTTAATTAAAATATTATATTTTTATTTAAATTTAATTATAAAATATATATATTAATATTAAATAATATTTTAATTTTTTAATAGAGAAATAATTATTCAGGTTGATGGGCTAGGTTTAGCCAAGTACAGAGCTAAACTTTGATTTTAAAATTTTTTAAACTAAGGCTCAACCCATAAATATCTATAGATGTAAAGGATAATGGATTAGTGGTGAAAGACGATTGTGATTATTGATATGCATTTGCATATGCATGTAACTACGCTACCACTCCCAATCCCCATAATGAAAAGCTACAGACTTGCACGCAGTTATCCCTTTAGTCAATTCATGCATAATTTTAGATCTTTATTACAAATTTCATTGCAGATATTGTTGTGGTGTCGTGGACACCATAGTTGAGTAAACTCAGTGGTAGGAACATATTTTTTATTAAAATATCATATTTTTATTTAAATTTACTTATAAAATATATAAATGTTAATATAAAATAATATTTTTAATTTTTTAATAAAGAAAAATAATTATTCGGGTACAGCGCTGGGTTTAGCCAAATACAAACCTAAACTTTGAACTTTAAATTTTTTGAACTATGGCCCATCCCTTGAACATCTCCAAATGCGAAGGACAAATCATTAGTGGTGAAAGACAATTGTGATTGTGCATATGCTTGTGATTTCACTAACACTCCTAACCCCTATGATGAAAAGCTAGGTACTTGCATGTAGTTACCCCTTTAGTTAATATCACACATAATTTTAAACAGTTATTACAAATTCCATTATGGATACAGTTTTGGTGTCATGACTTTAAATAATAGATTAGGATTAATGCAGGTTTGAATTTGATAATATTTTATGGTATGTGATAATGATATATTAGTATGGATATAGTTGCGGTGTCTTGGACATAAATAACAGATCACGATTGATGCAGACATGAATTTGATAATTTTTTAAGTTATGTGTTACAGATGTTATGTAATTACTAATATTAGAGGTGATTTTTTAAAAAATCTTTACTAATCAACCACGACGTTGCTATATTTTAATACCATAATACCATATACACCATTACCGTTGAGTAGACTCACTGGTAAAGACTATATTTTTTAAAATATTATAATTTTTATTTTAATTTAATTATAAAATATTTAGATATTAATATAAAAATATTTTAATATTTTTTACTAAAGAAATATAATTATCCAGGTCGGTGGGCCGAGTTTAACCAAATACAGACTTGAACTTTAAATTTAAAATTTTTTAAGCTATGGCCTGGCCCGTAGAAATCTCTAGATATGAAGGACAAACAATTAGTGGTGAAAGTCAATTGTGATTGTGCATGTGAAGAAGCATATGCATGTGACTGCGCTAACACTCCCAATTGCAATGATGAAAAGCTAGGTGCTTGCACATATTTATCCCTTTAGTCAATATCACACACAATTTTAAATCATTATTATAGATTTTGTTACAGATATAGTTGTAGCATCATGGATGTTAAATAATAGATTATGATTAATGTAGGTATGAATTTAATGATATTTTATGGTTTTTGATAATGTTATTTTATTATGGATATAGTAAAGTTGTTGTGGATGTAAATAACAAATCATGATTGACATAGACATGAATTTAATAATTCTTAAGGTATATAATAATGTTACAAGTGTTATATAATTTGTCAAATGAGAGGTGATTTCTTAAAAAATTGTTACTTATTGGCCATTATGTAGCTATTTTTAATACCATGATACAGCATGCACCATTATAGTTGAGTAAACTCACTAGTAGGAACCATATTTTTTATTAAAATATTATATTTTTATTTAAATTTATTTATAAAATATATAGATGTTAATATTAAATAATATTTTAATTTTTTTAATAAAGAAAAACAATTATTCGGGTGCAGGGCTGGGTTTAGCCAAATACAAACCTGAACTTTGAATTTTAAACTTTTTTAACTATGGCCTAGCCCTTGAACATCTCCAAATGTGAAGGACAAATCGTTAGCGGTGAAAGACGATTTCAATTGTGCATATGCATGTGATTACACTAACACTCCCAACCCC
>JAQSVH010183986.1:0-19038 GCA_029448705.1 Adansonia digitata | reverse complement strand
ATTTAATTAAATTATTAAAAGAATATTAAAATAAAATTCATTATTAAAGTTTTTTATTTATAAAAAATTATTTAATTGTAATTTTTTCATATTTATTTTTAGTATTAAATTCATGTTCGAGTTTAGGTCGAGCTTGAGTTCGAGTTTTTTCAAGTTCGGATTATTTCGGGTTTGAATTCTTTCGGGTTCTAGCCATTCAAGCTTGAATTTTTTTAAGTTCAGACTATTAATTTTTTAATCAAATCAAGTTTAATTCAAGTTCAAATTAAAATTTTTCAAACAAATTTTCGAATTTAGAATTAGTTTGCCGCCTCTATTTAATCTATACCTTTATCTATTCTTCTTCTTCTTGATCAATGCCCCCTCCTCTGGGTTCCACAGTTGTCCACGCCTCTCTTGCTGAAAATCGGCTCTTCTTCTCCTTCCCTCTTACCTCTGGACCACTTTCGCTGTCAACCGCCCTTTCCTTTACATTATTAAATACTATGGCTGTCTACACTCAAGGGGATCTCTCCATCTCCACTCTGAATACCCACAGTTTGCCTCCTAAAACAGAAAAGATGGAACTTCAGACCAATGCCATCTCCATTCTTAACGAAAGGATACGACGTGACCACGGGAAGAGAGAGGCCACAAGGCCTGTCTTGGACTCCCAGGAGGCTGACAAGTGCATTCAGATTGTCAAAAAGCAGCAGCAGAGGGGATTGCAGAAGCTCAAAGGGGATCGGGAGACTAAGGAATGAGGTGTCTTTAGCGACAAGGTTGATTCTTATACGCTGCGTTCTGGGGACTATGTTGTTCACGGAAGTGGGTGTTGGCAGAGTTGTTGGAATTAAGTTTGATGTTTTGAGTACGTCTTTATCGAATATGCTGATGGTATAACCGAGCTTCCTGTTAAGCAGGCTTCTCGGATGCTCTATCAATATAATCTGTAGGTTTTCTGCCACCTTTTCGCTTTTTTGGATTAATTCTGTTTTTATAACTGCTCCTGTCTTATCATGTTAAAGTTGACAAGTGAAAAAAATTTTCAATGGTTTGTTTTAAGACATTTTTTGGTCGTATTTCCAGCCCAAATGAAACAAAAAATCCTAGGACTTTGAGCAAGTTGAATGACACTAGTACATGGGAGAGGAGAAAGACCAAGAGAAGGTTGCAATTCAAAAGATGGTTGTAGATTTAATGGAGCTCTATTTACAGCCTCCAACAAAAAGGCCTCCTTACTCAAAAGAGTCCTGACATGGCTGAATTTGTAGCTCAGTTTCCTTACGAACCCAGACCGGATCAAAAGCAGGTGCTAGTTTCAAAATTTATACCTTCTTGTCTTACTCTGCTGCACCTTTGGTAGGGTTTTCATTTATATGTTATGAGGTATCAAATGATCATCTCAGTTATTGTTATAGTTTTCAAAAGTGTCAATGCATCATTTAACCCAAAAAAAAAAAAAACTTTTACGGCAGTCACTATAAGGTTCAGAGATTTCCTTTGAGAAGTAACATAATTTTTTCCACTAAAAAAAGCCAGTCCCTTGTTACAGGCTTTTATTGATGTAGAGAAGGACTTAACTGTGAGAGAAACTCCAATGGATCGATTAATATGCAGAGATGTTGGGTTTGGTAAAACAAAAATTGCATTACGTGCCATCTTTTTTGTGTGGTGCCTGCGGGAAAGCAAGCTATGGTTCTAGCACCCACAATTGTTTTAGCCAAACAACATTTTGATGTCATTTCAGAGAGGTTTTCCAAGTATCCTGCTATCAAGGTTGGACTTCTTAGTCGGTTTCAGGTACAAAATGTTTATTTACTGGATTAACCTGATTCTCTAATCAAAGATTGCTATCACGTGGCTTATTATCTAACTTAAACTTGAGAAAAGTGCTGAACTGGGATGGGAAGAGTCCTAGTTGACATACTTTCTAATCCGGTACATCTAAGCATATGGGGGGTTTCATGAAATTGTTTTGATAGGGTTTACCTGAAAGTTAAAGATATGTGCTATTTTGATTTCATTTCTGATATATAATGGAAATGTATGCTGCACTGGAATACTTTGTACTTCCACCTGTTAATATTGATAAGACCTATTACAACATGTAGAGTAAAGCAGAGAAAGAAGAGCATTTGAACATGATAAAGAAAGGTGATCTGGACATTATTGTTGGAACTCACTCACTGCTTGGCAGCCGTGTAGTATATAATAATCTAGGCCTGCTTGTAGTTGATGAGGAACAGGTTTGCCTTCAATCCTTGTCACTATCATTTTTAACAAGTTCTTAACTGCATAAACAAAACACTTTACATAAGGATTTTCGTCTTTTAGCTTTTGTTATACTTAAATTCTTGTAGGATCTAGCTTTCTTTATGTAAATGGAGCAATGGAATAGACTTTAAAATTACGGTTTCAACCTTCTCTATTATCTTCTAGTCAATAAAACATAATGAAAGCATATATTAGAGGCTTTAGGGAATCCTGTGTGTTCAGATTCTATAATAACTAAATTCCATGCAATAATCTCATGTCTTTTAGCTCATATTTGTCAGGCCGATCTGGCAGAGAGATGCTTGATTTGCTTGTTTGTATGTATGTTCCTTTGCCATACAGAGGTTTGGTGTTAAGCAAAAGGAGAAATTGCTGCTCTTAAAACTTCAGTTGATGTTCTTACTCTCTTTGCAACCCCTATACCCAGAACGCTTTATTTAGCTTTGACTGGTTTCCGTGGTGCTAGGTAATGTATATGTCAAAAACTTGAATCACAAGCATCTTTGGTGCTGGATTTAATCCACGATTCATATGTCCATTTCACTTTGTTTATTGTAATGCCTTGGTGAAAAAGGGTACGTTATCAACCATTCCACTAATGTCTTTAATCCTAAGATGATATATTTTAGCTGAAAAAAGGAATAATACTTTTTGTATGCAAAGTAGATCTTTTCTGCGTCAAGTCTTACCGCAGATTTCTTGATTTTTGCAAATTTTTGGATCTGTAGATTTATTGATTTCTAGATTTCTTGATTTTCTAGATATCCTTAAATTATGGGATTATGATTATGAGGAGATTCTGATTTAATTGTTTTTTATTTGTAATTGATTTGTAATTACTGTATTTATCTAGAATAGTATTAATTTAGGCTGTATGTAAACCAGTGTATATCTTGTTTTCATAATATATAGAAATAAGAATAAAAAACTATTCTCTTCAATCTGTTCTAATTTCTCTAATCCATTCTTCATCCTTTACCTATATTTCAACATGGTATTATAGCCATAAATCGATCCTCTATCTAAGTTTTTTTTTTTTCCCTCTAAAATCCATGGCATCTGGGACAAGTAGTTTCTCTGGGCCTAAATCAAGTCAAGAATTTGTAAAATCCAGTGGGTCAGAAAGATCGGTTCTCCTCATCACCAGACAAAAGCTGACTAACCACAGCTATCTTTAATGGGCCAAGTCAGTGATGATGTTAATCTCAGGCAAAAGAAAGGATGACTATCTTATTGGTGCTGCTATTCCACCGAGGAAGGATGATCCCAATTTAGGACTTGGAAATCAGAAAGCAACATGGTCATGTCCTGGTTAAACATGGAAAATGACATAGGACAGAATTTTCTATTCTACAACACTACTCATGAAATTTGGAATGCAACAAAGGAAACATACTCGGACTATGACAATATAGCAGAATTGTTCGAAATCAAAGGTGCTCTACATGATCTCAAACAAAGTGAGATGATTGTAACTTAGTATTATAATGCTCTCAGTCGTTATTGGCAACAATTAGATGTGTTTGAGAGTCTAGACTGGGAGTGTCCACAAGATGCAAGCAGATACAAGAAAATTATCGAAAAAGAGAGGATTTTCAAGTTTTTGCTTGGCTTAGATAAGTCTCTTGATGGAGTCAGAGGTAGGATTCTTGGTTCGAAGCCTCTTCCATCGATTCCAGAAGCATTCTCTGAGGTTCAGAGAGGGGAAAGTAGGAAGAAACATAGATTTTTACTCCTTTACGGATGATTTAAGTTTAGCTGATAATCTCCAAATTCCCATTGCCCAAAGAAAGAAGGTCAAGTCTTGTACTCATCATCCCATCTCACATTTTATGTCCTATGGGAAATTGTCTCCTAGCTATCAAGCATTCACTACTAATCTTGATGGTATTCAAATTCCTAGTGCTATACAAAAAGCTTTACAGTACCTTAAGTGGAGAGAGGTAGTGAATGAGGAACTTAAAGCATCACAGAAAAATGGTACCTGGGAACTCACTCAACTACCTCAAGGAAAGCACCCTGTAGGATGCAAATGGGTTTTTAACGTAAAATACAAGGCAGATGGCACCGTGGATCAGTAAAAGGCAATAGTGGTTGCAAAAGGCTTCACGCAGACCTACTGGATAGATTACCAGGAAACGTTTGCTTCTGTTTCAAAGTTAAATAAAATTTGAGTTTTGTTGTCCTTGGTAGCTAATCTAACTGGAGCCTACATCAATTTTATGTTAAAAACGCATTCGTTAGTGGGGATCTTCAAGAGGAAGTTTATATGGAAATTCCTTCAGGCCTAAAACATCCTAACAACTACAATCAAGTTTGCAAACTTATGAAATTTCTCTATGGACTTAAGCAATCATCGAGAGCATAGTTTGAGAGGTTCACTAGGCTATTAAAAAACAAGGATATTCACAAAGGCAATCTGACCATGCCCTATTCATCAAGAGACATTAGGATGGTAAGATCACAATCCTTATTGTCCATGTTGATGAAATTATTGTCACGAGGAATCATGAAGAGGAGATATCTCGATTGAAAAAGATTTTGAGTAGAGAATTTGAGACCAAAGACCTTGGAGCTGTAAACTATTTCCTCGGAATAGAGATAGCAAGGTCAAGAAAAGGTATTTTCATTTCACAACTGAAATATACACTTGATCTGTTAAAAGAAACTGGTATGCTCAGGGGTAAATCTTCTGATACCCCAATGGATTCATTCAACAAAATTGGCTCAAAAGAAAACCAGGCTGCTGTTAACAAAGACAGGTATCAAAGGCTGGTTGGAAATCATATACTTGTCCCATACGAGACTAGATATTTGCTTTGCTGTAAGCGTGGTTAGTCAGATTATGAACAATCCTATAGAAGAATGTCAAGAAGCAGTCTACAGAATACTGCGTTACTTGAAAATTACTCAAGGGAAAGGATTATTTTTCAAGAAGGGAAGCAGTTGAAACATAGAAATATTCTTAGGTGCTAATTGGGCAGGATCACTAACAGATAGAAGATCAACCTCGGGATATTGTATTTATGTATGGGGCAACCTACTTGGAGAAGTAAAAAGCAACCAATTGTAGCAAGAAGCAGTGCTAAAGTTGAGTTTCGAGCCATGGCACGTGGGATATGTGAGGGAATCTGGTTAACGAGACTCCTAGAGGAACTTCAAGTTGGAATCCAACATCAATGAAATTGATGTGTGATAATCTGGCAACTCTCAGGATTGCAAAGAATCCAGTGCATCATGATAGAACGAAGCATGTTGAGATTGATCAACACTTTATCAAGGAAACAATTGAGCAAGAGGTCCTAGAAGTTTGTTATACTCCTATACAACAGCAAACAGCTGATATTCTTACTAAAGCTCTCCCATGAGCTTAGTTTGAACAACATCTGTCCAAGCTAGGAATGATCGACATACATTCTCTAGCTTGAGGGAGAATGCAGATTTTCAGATTTCTATAGATTTACAGATCTGCAGATTTACTGATTTCCAAATTTCTTGATTTTCTAAGTATCCTTAAATTATGGGATTATGATTGTGAGGAGATTCTAATTTAATTATTTTTTATTTGTAATTGATTCGCAATTACTATAGTTATCCAGAGTAATCTTAATTTAGGCTGTATATATACCAGTGTATATCTTGTTTTTAGAATATATAGAAATGAGGAAAAAAAAACACTATTTTCTCCAATCTATTCTAATCATTCTAATCCATTCTTCATCCTTTACCTAGATTTCAACACTTTGCACATTTTCTATAAATATGAATCAGTGGGCTGTGGAATGCATTAGGACATGGGCATTACTGAAAGATTAACTAGTTTGCAGTTACCAGCATTACAAGTCACCCATGGATGAGGAATGGATACTGTTCAAATATGTTTCTTGAAGCTGGGCCAAGCAGTATCTCTAAGTAAAGATCAACTTGCTTATTAGAATCATTTTTCATACTTGCAGAATCCATTCAGCTCCATTTAGTTTGTATTTATTCTGAGCCTTTAATGAATTACCCGCGAGCAATGAAACAATCATTTGATAGCATGAAGGCCTTTCCTTGCATTTTAGGCTGCTTGTCCTACAGAATCGTAATGTATATTTTTCTTTCCTTCTCTTCTTCTCTTTCAGTTTAATTTCAACACCACCTCCACAAAGGGTTTCTATTAAAACCCATCTTTCAGCATTTGGTAAAGAAAAGGTCATTGCAGCAATCCTGTATGAGCTGGACCGTGGTGGCCAAGTTTTTTATGTCTTACCTCGTATTAAAGGTAATGCCTTAAAACAAAATTTCCTTTTTCTTGTAGATCTTTCCAAGTATGTATATATATATATATATATATATATATATAGTTACGTTGTTGACTTATGTCTTTGCAATTCAATTTATTGATATAGATTTCATTCTTATGGAACAGGATTGGAAAAAGTGATGAATTTTCTTGAGCAATTATTTCCAGATGTTGATATAGCTATTGCTCATGGGAAGGTGATTCATGTTTTTAATATTTGAATTGTCTTTTAGTTTCGAAGAGCTACCAAAATCTGGAGTTACTGCCCGCAAGTGAATAATTGAGTGCTATCAGTATTGCTTTCTGAGAACTGAATTGTGTATAATATATGTGACCGTGTCTGAATTTGGGGAAATGATGCTTTCATTTTCAGAATCTTACAAATAAGCTATTTTACCTAAGTTATATGAGCAGTTGGTGAACTATTCTTAATATTGTTTTGGTTCCTCACACCTCATATTTCCCTTTTGCGGCAATATTCCAAGCAGCTTGAGGAAACCATGGAGAAATTTGCCCAGGGTGAAATTAAGATTCTTACATGCACAAATATAGTTGAAAGTGGACTTGACATTCAAAATGCAAACACTATCATAATTCAGGATGTTCAGCAATTTGGCCTGGCACAGTTGTATCAGGTCAGCCACTTTCTGCTTCTCCTATCTCACGTGTTCTTATCAATTGTAAAATATGTGGTAAACATTGAAGAGCGATACCAAATTGTTTATCTGGAAATGTAAAGAGTAGTACACTTATATCTTGATATATTATTAAACTTTTCCATTTTCTCTTTTATTGGAATGATGATGTGTTATTAAATGTCTTTCTGCACAGCACCTGTGACTCTCGATGTGTTTTTGTGATCTTTTATTTTCTGCCATGAAAGAATTTTCCAAAGTTTTTCTCGTTCTCAAGGATTAATGCACACCATTTGACTTGCTACAACACTGATCATTCATAGAACTGAGAAAATGAGATAGTTTCTGAAGTCTTATATATTGTGTTTCCCCTTTTCATGCTGTTATCATTGTGCGTGGAAGGGTTGGGCAGGTGGATAAAGAAGCTCATGCATACTTATTTTACCCTGATAAGTCCTTGCTATCTGATCAAGTATTGGTATGTATTCTACGTCTGCCTTCATATTTGTGGTCAAATATGCTGAAAATACAATTATAGATGTGACCTGGCATTGTCATGGTTGTGCTTCAGGAGAGGCTTGCAGCTCTTGAAGAATGCTGTGAACTAGGCCAAGGCTTCCAACTTGCAGAGAGAGACATGGGAATCAGAGGCTTCAGTATCATCCTTGACGAGCAACAGATGGGGAATGTTGGTAATGTTGGCATTGATCTTTTCTGTGAAATGCTTTTTGAGAGTTTGTCCAAGGTATGTTCTGCAGCCACTTCTTTCTTATGGTTGATTAACGGGATGAAATGTTTGTGAAATCTAGCTGTCTACCTGGATGTGTTCTCTTTTTCCAGTTTCCCTTTTGCTTTTTTCATTATAAGATGTAATAGAACTTCAGGGCTTTTCTCTATCAGTTTCAGGATAGTTGATATTCATTGTTTTTTGAGCATTCCAGGTTTCTAGCTGCTGGTCTCACATTTTGTGCTTGAAATTGCTGACTTTCACTCATTATAACTTCCTTTATAGGTTGAGGAGCACCGTGTAGTTTCAGTTCCTTACCAGTCTGTGCAGGTATTTTACTTATTTTGGGATTCGTATTGTCCGAGAATAAAATATGTGGCTGCTCTTAACATCAATTATCTGTTAATTAAATGAGACCATACACGATGACTTAGTAGGGTTCTGTTCTTGATGTCATCATAGAAATTTTTAACACGGGAAAGCCTAAAGCTTCATTAGGATCTCAAGCATATAAACTGGAAATAATGTAATTTTATGAACCAAAGTTTACAAACAAACATTCTTATATTTTGGCATCTATATCTAGAACAATTGAATGTACATTTTTCTCATCCATTCATCTTAGAGTTGCGATCACTGGTGTACTAAAAAGCTATCTGTTCAAAGAGAGTGCCGAGGAGGTAGAATGCTAAATTCTAGACTAGTGTTTCAAATCAACAATGGGACAAAGAGGTTTGGTTCCGATGCAGTTTTTTAGAAAGAGAAAACATTCTATTGGTGCTTGAGAAGTCAATTTTTTTGGAAGCATTAGGTAAATAAGTGCCTACGCTTCATTGCATGGCTGCATCTCTAAGTGATTGGTTTATTTTGGTTTTCTTTAACCTGTCGTAGTTTCTCCTCCTCGTAGTTCTTTTCATGACTAAACCTCTTTATATTTTTGAGGAGCAAACTTAAAGACCATACCACATTTGACTTTAGCTGGTTGGCAAGTGAAGTCCAACCTAAAGTGAACTTGAGTTGTACCATTTATGGTAGTTATTTACGATCTAAACTTTGTTTTGTGTTTTTGTATTTCTAGTTTGATATAATTATAAACCCCCATCTCCCTTCTGTGTACATAAATTATCTAGAGAACCCCATGGAAATCATTAATGAAGCTGAGAAAGAAGATGAGAACGATATCTGGAGTTTGATGCAATTTACAGAGAATCTTCGTCGGCAATATGGAGAAGAGCCTTATTCCATGGAAATTCTTTTGAAGAAGCTTTATGTAAGGTGAATGGCAGCAGATCTTGGATCAGCAGAATCTATGCTTCAGGAAAGATGGCTGGCATAAAAACCAATATGAATAAGAGGGTTTTGAAGCTGATGATAGATTCCATGACATCTGATGTGCAGCGAAATTCTTGGCTTTTTGAGGAAAACCAAATAAATGTAACTTGTATTATATTTCTTATGGTGTTTGTGGCTGTGATTAGTAGCTCAAACGTTGATTAGTTTCCCTTTCTCATGCGCACTATGCTTTGGAGAGAGTGATAATACCCAAAATCCTTGGCTTAATTAAGTTCTTTAGGATATGTTGCGAAATAAAAAGTTGTGAACCTTAAGCTTAATAACATCATTGATTGCCAACCAGCAAAACCTCACTGGAATTTGCATATGAAAATCCTCTTTTGATGTTAAATATATCTTGATATTCTGTTTCGTTTTCTTTGTTGTGTATCTTGCAGGCAGAACTTTTTCTGGAGCTTTCTTGAGAGGAACTGCTAAATTGGATCTTCCAATGCTTGGCAGAACTTTATGCTTCACTTCCTGCTCTTATTAAATATTAGATAGATATTTTGTAGAGTGTAGGATATTTTGACTTACTGTTAGTTGCTCCCTTTACCATGAAATTAAGATACACACCGAGGCACTCCTAATTTTTAGAAGGAACCTACAGTATCTTGTGCTCCAATGTGATTTGGCCCCTTGTTCAGCTTACATGAGGGTGCAGGAAAGGAAGAAAGCACCAGCTATTTATAGATAAATAGGAATATAGTCCTCGATGTGGTGATTGGATCTGACAAGGATTGCACTGGTCCACTGTTTTGAGGTAAGAAGGTGAGCAGTTCAGATTTTGTCATCGTGATCTTCGCAGCCTCTGATTGGATTTGGGTTTGCAGGTTATGTAAGTTTGCAACAGTAACCCAGCCAACTTGTGCTTTTGCTTTAAATTGATGTCCTTCTAATGATGGTGCAATTTAGTTATGCGAACATAAACTTGGCATGGCAATGATGCATACTTTTTACTGAAGTTGGAAGAAGACTAAGAACATTGAATTGGGAGGTTCATGCTGCTCATAACAAATGCACAGAGGGAAGTTGTAGGTGTTTGACTGTGATTGGCGGGTTTATGGATCTGTATATAATAGAATTGCTGTGGACATTTTTGTTGAAAGAAGCCGAAAGTGGTGAGTCTCTGTATACTGTAATTTTACGCAGTTATTGCACTGTATTCTTTTGAAGATAAACATTTACAAATGTAATTAGAGCCGCCATCGGTATTATTCTTTATCCTTTTCTTTTTATAATAATTTCTGTTTAATTCTGGTTTTAACCCAGAAAAGGGGGGAAAAAAAAAGACAAGGAACGTGGAGTCAGGCATGCTATGTTACGTTCAAAATTAAAGAAGGCGAATTCTCAGCGTCGGCAATGGCAAGCAGCCAGCCAGTCCAGCAACGGAAGGCAACAGCCGAGACCCGTTGACTGGTTGTTGGCACTGCCACTGCAACTGGTTAGTAGTTGGTACTATCACAGTATTAATTATAGTCAGTGAAGTAAATGCACTTTCATACATCTGATCAGATTGTTGCTTACAATTTACAATACAACTGCAAAGGGTTGCTACCAGTTCAAAAAAAAAAGAAAAGAAAAGAAGGTTCGCTAAAAATTATAATTCTTTTTTTGAGATCAAATTTATCAGCTTTTATTACGTGCCAACACGTTGTTGGCGTTTCCTACCGTAGAGTCGTAGACACCTTTGGTACGGCTACACCTACGGAATCAAAGGACCGATTTCTATCCCAAAAACTAGAACTGAAACGCAAACTGTATCGTTGAATTGGGGTTACTTTGAAACTCTCTGATCTCATCTCATCTCAGGCTCAGCTTTCCATTAGTTAGCCAAAGAGTGTAATTTTTAGCTTCTGTTTTACCTCAGGGAAGTGGAAAAACCCCAAGGCAAGCCAAACATGAGCTTTCAAGACGTCCGAACAGGCTCATCTTCATCATCCATGGCGTCCAAGAGACCCTCACAAGCGGTGGCAGCCAGTATCTTCCAGATCAACACTAACGTTGCTGCTTTCCGTCGCCTCGTTGATGCCATCGGCACCGCCAAGGACACTCCCGATCACCGCCTTAAACTGTCTCTTTTTTCTCATCTTTTCTTATGTACTGAGTGTAAGAGATTAAAAGATGCGTTCTTCTTCTTCATGTTCTTTTCTTCTAACAAAGTTGCAAATGAAATGATGGACAGACACAATTCAAGGCAAAGGATTCTGCAACTAGTGAGGGAAACTTCTGCTAAGCTCAAGGCTTTGAGTGAATCCGATCATGACCCTACTGTCAATGTGTCTTTCCTTTCTCTCCAAATTTGTTTCTTTTCCCGATTACCCTTTTTTACATCTTTAATTCATTTTCAGATTTTAGTACTGATCAAATTTCTCGTGCAGTCAAGTAAAAAGATAGAAGATGCAAAGCTGGCTAGAGATTTTCAGAGCACGCTACAAGAATTTCAGAAAGTTCAGCAGCTGGCCTCTGAACGCGAATCTACTTACTCTCCTGCTGCTCCCCCACCCTCCTTGCCTACAACGTATCAGTCTTTTATTTTTGGAATCATTTATATATATATATTGAGGCCTTTTATAGATAGAATGCTTTGGATGCAGCTCTGGCTCCGATGATTCTTGGGCATCTACTCCGCCTCAAGATAAACAACAAACTTTACTTATGGAACAGAGGAGGTGAGTACATTCTTTCCTCCCCCCGCCCCCCCAACCCCCCTGGTCGATTATTCCTCCTACATCACATGTCACTCATGGATAGAGTAGCAATAGCTTTAGTTGCATCCTTGAATGCACTTTATATAACCATAAGCTATAAATTTGGCTCTTTCTTTTCTTAGTAGTCCATTGATCTTGAACATTCTTTTACTCATAATAACATTCCTGTCCTTTGGGTCAAAGTGGTATGATAAAATTTCACCAAATTTTTCATAGTACTATTATTAATTTTTTAAAATCTTAGACTACATTTCACTGCATTTTGCCATCGTTTCTTGTTCTTGTTGCAACGTGTTGCAAGAGCCTTTTTTATGATCCATTTTCCTCTATGAAAATGTGCAGACAAGAGGTAATTTTGCTGGATAATGAAATTGCCTTCAACGAAGCTATGATTGAGGAACGAGAACAGGGTATCAGAGAAGTAGAGGAGCAAATAGGACAAGCAAATGAAATATTCAAGGACCTTGCTGTTCTTGTCCACGAGCAAGGTGTGGTCATTGGTAAGATACCACATACCCTTGAAATAGATTATTCATTTATGCATCTTGATTTGAATGCCAAATTATTGCTACCTGCTTAATTATTATTATTATTATTTATTTAATTTCATCATAACAGATGACATTGCTTCAAACATTGATTCTTCCTCTGCTGCAACAACCCAGGCTAGAGTTCAACTAGCTAAGGCTTCCAAAAGTGTGAAATCCCGAACCTCATGGGTATGCTGTAAACTGTTGACTTCTAGAACTTTATTAGACATGACATGACATATGTGATATCTGTAGTCGAAATTTTGCTGAGGAGATGCGATTGCAAAGAGTGTTTCAACTTTCATATCCATTCACTCTGCATGTTTTGACGATAGACTTGCAAATAAACTTGAATAACCAATAAAGAGGAAGAAGATAAGTAGTAGGGGTACGACTATCGTATGAAAATTGTGGATAGTGCACCTGAGGGTCATGAATTACTTATGTCGAAGACTAGAAATTTGAAGTTGCTGCTTGTAAGAGTCTGGTTAATGCTCATGATTTAAGACAGATAGAAAACGGAAGCAGGTAGGATAAGCGAGAAATTAGATGTCAAAATGCAAAGATCAATTCCAGATTCATTTCCTCAGTGGTCTATAACAGTTTAGAAAAGGTTTAATGTGATTATTCCATACATATGGATGGATGTAGTAGAAATCCTAGGTTTGAACTGCAACTGATCTATATATCCTTAAATACCTGAGATTAAATTTAAGGAAAGATAGTGCTGGCTGGCCAGTTCATAAATAAACATTGTTTAACTGCAATATTAGATTAACTCATAACTTTAGTCCCTTCCCTGATATGCAAATTCCCTTTTAGAACTATAGTACATGTATGTAGTGGGGTGGCATGTTTACAACATTGCAAATCCTAGTAAAAGCGTAATTCCAAGAAAGAGACATATTCAAAAGTCTTGTTCTGAAGGTTGCACATTGATGAAGAGTCCCACGCACAAGGAATAGGAATGCTTTGCTCCTTAGTTCTTCCCACATGACGCACTCAAAGAAGTAAAAATGCAGGTTTTAAATCTGTTTGAAATATTTATATTATGAATAGCAAATAATATGATCTAATAAACCATTTTTGCTCTTATTTCTCTAACCTGTATATGCATGCTGTATTTTATATTGATATATTGCTCCTTTTTGTGGCTTTGGCCTGGCAGTGCTGGTGGGTGCTGGTGATTTTTGTGTTGCTGCTGGTTATCTTTCTCCTCATTCTTATCATTTAGTATCCAAGTGCTTTTATAAAATTATTATTATATGGCGTGCAATGCAGGACAGGACAGGACGTATGTACTTGTTTTTTTTTTTTATCCCTTTTCTTTTTGGGTATTTGTGAACTCAAGTCAAGGTGCATGTCTTGTCTTTGAGCTCAAGTTGGGCGCTTGAGAATATTTGTGATTTTGATAACTAAAATGTTTGAGAACTTTGGTGCAAGTATATTTGGAAACAAATTCTGATTTTAATGTATCTTTATTAATCCACCATTCATTTCGCAATGGCTTTTGAAAGGCTACTAGGCCTTTCTCTGTAATGTGATTTGAATCCAAATGGTTCATTCGGCGTCTAATTTTAAACCAAAGGAAGAGTGATTGGAGCACACGGAATAAAATCAGAATGAAATCCTTATTGAGCTGCGAACCAAACATTATATCAGTAGGAAAGGAAAGAGAACTTTAAGGATTCATCCTCTTTCTTGTAACTTGAGCAAGGTACGCTAAGCTGTCTTGAA
The DNA here is from genome assembly GCA_029448705.1 of Adansonia digitata. NCBI lineage: Eukaryota > Viridiplantae > Streptophyta > Magnoliopsida > Malvales > Malvaceae > Adansonia > Adansonia digitata. The sequence continues at coordinate 4,825 of JAQSVH010183986.1, read as the reverse complement.
TGAATTTTGGGGTCGGCAGGCAGGCAGTATTAGAAGTCTACAGCCTGCACTCTGGAGGCCATATTATCTACCTATAACTTATGAAGGAATTGCCTTATGCATGTTACAAATCTGAATTTGATGCGTAGCTGCCATAGCATAGCAAATATTACCTCAAAGAGTTAAAAATGTGGTGTAAAATAAAAGCATTACACTTTTCTTTTGATAAAAGCGCCACTTCTGTTCTGGCAAATGTTCCTAGTCTGGGGCTAAATATTAGGATTCTGAAATAATGGGCAAATTACTTGCCCAAGTTGACGTGCGGTGAGGCCTTCAGAAATCTGGGGCGAAAATATACTAAAATGAACAAAGCCCAAGTGGATACAGTTTCAAACAAGCCTAGATTGATATGCTGGGCCGAATATAAAACATGTTGAAAAATGAGAACCGCTACCAAAACCAAACTACTTTTGGTGGTCAACCTCCGGAAATCAAGTCAGCAATCCACTCGCCGCGCTTCTACTGGCCCTCCCTTGCCGAGCTTCCGGTTGATTTCTTGCTTCCATTCCATTCCAGCCAGGGCAAACAAATCTGCATCAAGCTTTAAGAAATGGCTGGCCTAATATACCAGCTATTCGCATCATCCACGCTTCTCTCTCTGGGTGTTTACCACCTCATCTGCACCACCCATAACTTCCTTAAATCCCCACAGTCCTACTCCGCCAAGCCTTTCCACTCTTTTCCTTTCTCTTCCAGTCTCCGCCTCAAACACCTTCCTCTCTACCTTCTCATTCTCTGCCTTTTCATTGCCTTTCTCCACCAATCCTTCATCTCCTCGGACCCTGACCCTCTCGTCAAGGGCCGCTCTCCTGTCTACCGCTTCAACACCCTTCACTCCGCTGCCCTTTTGTTTCTCTTCTTCATCCTTTCTGTTTCCCTTCTCCTCTCAGAATCCACCTCCCTGCTCCCCCTCCCCTCGGATCTCTTCTTCGCTCTTGCCTCTGCTCTCTTCTTTCTCCACTACTCTCTCTCCACCGCTGCTGCATCCGTCCAGACATCTGATCTCCAAGCCAAATGCGATTCCTTGTCCGGCCGCGTCTCCTCTTTGGCTTCCTTGATGTGTCTGATTCTGGCTTGCCAGCCAAAGCTTTTCATAGCAGAGGTGGGTTTGGGGGCGGCGCTGTGCCTGCATGGGCTATGGGAGCTACAAACGGGGCTTTCCCTCTACGTAGAAGCGTTTATTCCTGAGGGGTGCCATAAGCTGCTGGATGTTGTGAGCGGAGTTGAGGGATCTACCCAGTGCGACCTTGACGAGTCCAGGCTGAGGGCTGTGGCCATTCTGGATCTGGTGTTCGTGGTTCATGTCATGTTTGTGGTCATCATTGTGATGCTGACTTACGCTCTTGTTGCTAAGACTGTTGGGATGAGAAGACTGGGATCCTACGAGGCCTTACCCACCAATGCTGCTGATTCTAATCATGTTCAGATGAAAGCTTTGACTGGCACCCAGGCCTGATCCTTGTTCGTTTTTCTTCCTCTGCGCTCTATCTTTTTTTTTTTTTAATTGTCAGTTTGATTCTTGTTGTTTTGGCATTCATTTTAAGCATTATTAAGTATATGGAAGTTGTTAACTTTATCGGACACTCTGTAACCTGTGGCTACTTTACGATTTTGTGTATACAAGTTGTTTCCATCTTTCTCTACATTATGAGCTTGCTGGCAGATTGTCTTCACTTTATTTCTTGGTCTCTCTGTTGGTAATTTCTCCATTCAGTTGTGGTGGTGTGGCAGATACAGACTTTCTGCATCCATTGGAACTTGAGTAGAAAATGTTGAATTTACTACCATTTATGAGAAAGTTAATTGGTTGAATGGAAGTTAAATCAGTCTAATATGTCTGATTGCATGAAGAGCTAAAAAGAAGTTGCTGAAAGCAGGAAATCATTTTACTCTGTTGTTGTTGTTGTTGTTTTTGTTTTTGGTTTTTTTTTTTTAAATTTTTTTACGTTCATTTGTATTTCTGATTATCTTTGAATTAATAGAGCACCATTTCTGAGATTACAATATGAAACATGGCATTACTGGTTTATAACTGCTTAAAATGGATCGCCTTTACATTTTGTAAAGAAGTTATGCTTCATCATTTCTTCCCCCTCCCTCTTATTACAGCGGAGGGGTGGGGGATTGTTGTGAATTGAGAGAGGCTGGTTCTGGATTCCTGAAACAATGGCTGAAAGGTCTTTCTCTCTTTATGCGAGGGTTATTTTTGTGATCCATTATTTTACCCTTAGGGCTTCCTGGAGTAAGGTACGTGAAAAGTAGGATTTTTTGTGAGGTTGTCTCTGCTATGCTCCCGTATGTTCATAATCTGTAATGATTTTCATGCAATAATCTCATGTCTTTTAGGCTCATATTTGTCATAACTATCTGTCAGAGAGATGGTTGGTTTGCTCCTTTTTTTTTCTTTTAATGTTTCTCTGCCATGGGAGGTTAAGTGTTGAGCAAAAGGAGAAGATTGTAACACCTATACCCAGAACGGTTTATTCAGCTTTGACTGCTCTCCTTGATGCCAGGTAATGTAAATGTCAAATCACAAGCGTCTTTGGTGCTGGATTTAATCTAGTAATCTGATGTCCAGTTCAGTTTGTTTATTGTAATGCCTTAGGGAAGAAGGATACATTATCAGCCATGCCATTGATCTGTGTAAGCCTTAGATGATAGATTTTAGCTTAAAAAAGGGCAATATCCAGTGTAGATCTTATCAGTGCCAAGTCTTAGTTTTCACATTTTTGTCTAATAAAAATGAATCAGTGGTTTTGTTGAAATATATTGGGACATGGGAATTTTGTCATTACTGTAGAACTATTTATATTACTAGACTAGTTTGCATTACCAGCATTACATTTTTGGAATCAGATCATCAGTAGCCATGCTTTTGTAAATGTGTTGAGTACAAGTCACCTCATGGATGAGGGATGAATATTGTTTTAATAGATATCTTGAAGCTGGGCCAAACAGTATGTCTACGTAAAAATTTGACTTGCATATTGGAAACATATTTCAAACTTGTAGATCTTATTCAGCAACCATTCAGTTTGTATTCATTCCGAGCCTTGAATAAATTACCTGCAAGCAATGAAGCAATCATTTTGATAGCATAGAGACATTTCCTTTTAACTTTAGGTTACTTGTCCAACCTAAAATTAATTGATGAAGAGGTTCACCTTGAATATAAGGCCACAGGAAGTATAGATTTCATTCTCATGTAACAGAATTGGAAGAATTGGTGGATTTTCTTGAATAACCATTTCCAGATGTCGATATTGCTATTGCACGTTGGAAGCTATTTCATGTTTTTAATATTTGACGTGTGTTTTAGTTTCAGTGAGCTACCGAAATGCGGAGTCACAGCCACGAGAGAATAGTTGAGTGTTATCGGTGTTGTTTCTTGAGAACAGAATTGTGTGTGATATATGTCATAGTGTCTGAATTTGGGGACATGATGCTTTCCCTTTTAAGAATCTTAAAAGTAAACTATTCTTAATATTGTTTTTGGTTCGTCACACCTCCTATGTTCCTTTTGCTGTAATATTCCAAGCAGCTTGACTCGCCCGGGGTAAATTTAAGATTTTTAAATGAACAAATATAGTTGAAGGTGGGCTTCGAGTACTCAACGTCTTCCCACGTGTAATGTACAGAATATCAAAGACAAAATAAGGCGGCCTATGGTGAGATAGTTCATATAAAGTTTGGTTCTCTTTCCCTATTTTCACATTCAGTTGCCTCACTTCGCTGCTGTAAAAGACTAGTGGCATGCAGGTGAGCCGTTCAGCCTTAATCCAAATGATGCATTAATTGTTGTGGCAGATTTTAGAGGTGGGAGGAACCAAAAGTTAAAAATGGCTGTCTATCACAGTGTTAAAACATTAGTCCTTGAGCTACTGTCTGAGTCCTGAAAGAAGATGACTGTACAGAATCTGACCTCAAAGTCAAAATATGGGCAGTACGTGAAATGTGTTGGTAGTTGTTGATGCTGCCTATTTATATTGCTCACTTCTTTTAATTTGATTTTTAGATTTGTAGCGTAGGGAAGTAAAAATCGTATCTTACAAGGATCTTTAGAATTTTAAAATTAATTTTGATAATAGAAAGAAAAAAAACGATGTGATGGTAGAATCTAATTAATAAAAGTATATAGAGATTTGACTTAAAACAAAAAAAAACTTTAAAAATAATTTAATAAAAATCAATAATGACAAAACTTTAGTAATAAATCGATATTGCTTACTGGTGTATCATCATCAATTATTGAAAATTCTTATGCATTTTTGAAAACAAATAAATCAGCCATGGAATCAAACATGTATTGACTTCCTTACTTTCTCTTACTTCCTAATTAACTAAGTTAAGTACTATGATTAATCCTTATCATTTAAATACCTTAAAAGAAGCTTTAGAATATAATTAAAAGATAGTTTTAAAAACAAGGAAAGTTTAATTGATTCAATCTAACAAAATCAAAAATTGATTTTATTTAAGAAAGACTTGTATTTTTCATAACTTTTAAAATGAAAATTTGACTATTCTCATTAAAGTTATTTTGCTATTTATGTAAAACTAATCAAACTATTACGTATGTAATTAATTAAACTAGCTTTAGATTAAATATGAGAAAACTACTAGTATGCATCATAGAAGTTGAAATCATATAACCATGATATTTTAATAGAAAAACATAAGATATTTGTTAAAAAAATGATTTTGAAAATAACTTTATTTATTTCTCATGATGAATAATGCAAAATCTTGCAAATTTTTTTACTACCAAATAAAAAAGCTTAGAAAG
>JAQSVH010183947.1:0-19043 GCA_029448705.1 Adansonia digitata | reverse complement strand
GATACTAAATTTGTTAAGTACTAAAATTAAAACAACTTAATCTTATTCAAACAAATGACTAATAATAATAATAATAAAGCAAATAATAAATAATAGAAGCCTAGGATTACAATTTTCCTCGACACTTTATTTGAAAAAAACCCTATTCTCTTAACTTGACTAATAATAATTAGTTGCTAACCTAGAGTTCTAATTTATTTATAAGTATCCTCCGATGGTCTTAAAAAAATATTTCTTTTAATCAATTTCTTATATTCCTATGCAAATTAAATTAAAAGAAACTCATTAAGCCTAGACTCTAATTTGGTTACGTTGCCATGATGGTATATTCCTATCTAACATGCAGATCAATTCATCCTAATAAATGAATATGAAAAATATGTTATTCAATCCAAGTCTAAACATAAAATTCCCTTTTCCAAGTTCATTAAAGTTACCAAATTAATCTAATTAGTGATCAAGCAATTAGAAGCATTAAGAACAAGATTGAACAAACAACTCAAACATTATTAAATCAAGAAAAGAAAAGAAAATAATTCAAATTACACATTGAGTTCTATTGCAACCCTAGAAAAATAAATCTAGTTCATAATAAATATATAAAAAATAAAACCAAGGAGTTTTACCATCATAAATAATACAAGAAAAATAAAAAGAATAAAGAGAAAGAGAAAACTAAGATTAGCTGGATCATTGATCTTCAAGCTTCTCCAAAATCTCTCAAGCTTCTTGAATATTATAGTGGCTTCTCTCCTCTTCCAAGAACTAGAAAAATAAAACTATAAAATATTTAGAAGTGTCTCTATTATATTCCTAAGTCTAATCCTAAGATTCTTATTTATAGGTAAAACCCTAAAGGTACAAACTTGGTCTCCAAGTAGCTTGAAAATATTATTTTTGGAAATTGCCAAACTTAATCACGTTTCTTGATTGAGTCCACTTTACTTGTTGATTAAATTGTTGCACTTTTGGAAACTCCTTCGGGATTTGACCTACAAAAATATGAAAAATATTTAAATAACTAAGCAATTAAAATATAAGGAAAGTAAATAATGCTAAATTAAAAATTACTAAAAATAAATAAAGTTTAGATAAAAATCTCTAAGACTTAGCTAATTTAATATGAATAATGAGACTAAATAACTCTATTTTATAGAGTTATCATAGACCCGATCGTGATGATCTTTAAGTATACTAGTTCTCAAATAACGAGACATAGTGTCACAAGTTTAAGGATTACTTACACTACTGACACATGAGAGTATTTTCATAGATATTTGAGTGAAATAACAAATTGAACTCTCATAGCAGGTTATCTTTAGTGAACTTATTAGCATAAAAGGCATTCATATGTTATCCTCAAGTATCACTATAGTTTAAATCATGAGATCAATTGCATGCATTATATGCATGGAGGCTTTAATGTATGCCAGTCTTTATCCATGGTCAATGCCTTGGCTTAATAATATGATGACTAGGAACAATTTTAGAAACACGGCTTTGATGCATAAGGATCTCACAATTGCAACAATTTATAATTCTTTTGCAAAGAATGTGTTTCATGGGTTTTATCTTCAAAAGTTGTTGTAGGCACCTCATTTTGTCTAAGCCAACTTTCGGTATGCCAGAACTTAATTAGAAGATGATAGAATCAGAAAATAAAAGAAAAATGGGGACTTTCAGCCAGTCTTGAAAAGCCCTCTGGCAATCTCAAGATGCTCCATCCATTCCTAAGAACTCTTTAACAATCTCCAGCCCCAAAACTCTCCCAAAAAATACTATTCCATTACCTTTCACCCTCAACCATCTTTTATTCCCATAGCTCTGTAAAACCACCACTAGAAAACCTTCAAAGACTCAACCTTTCATGCACTTTCACCCTTAAAATACCCAAATAGTAACCATATTACTAGAAAGCTTCTTCCTTTCACCCTTTTCTGGCAAAATAATAGCAAAAAGAGAGAAGGAACTGAGCTTAAAGTCACTACTTTAAGAAAGGAAGAAAGTTCAAGCTTTTGTTCATGTATTTTTGCCTTGTTCCATGCATTTTCTTTTTTTATCATCCACTTCATTTTAGTTATCCTTTCATGCTACCATGACCTTCCTAAGAATCTTATGCATTATTGTTGCCTTGGTTATGGTAGTTTTAGGATCTTGATGACCCTCTTGACACCTTGATGTTGTTTGGATGTGTAAACTTGCCATACTTCATTTTTATCATTACACTGCATCTGTTCATGCATTTCTTGCCATGTTCTTTCTATATTCAAATATCAATCTCATATGTAAATGGTCACCTTAACATGGCTTATCTATCTTCATACATTTCTTGTCTTTTAAGGAGTCTCATAACATAAAAATGCTATCTCGACAATTTCAGCATGCATTCTTATGTTTAAACATGTTCATATCATTTCCATGCACATGATTTGCCCCCTTCTTGCATTTTTATCACCCATTTCCATGTCAAAATGTCATGTTTGTGCGTTTCTACATTTAGTCCATATTCATCTTTGTGTGTTTTGTATTTGGTTCATAACATCTTTGTCAAAAAAATGCTTGTTATTTCCTAAAAACCTGATTTTCCAAAAAGTCCTTAAGTTCATGCTACCTCCAATAGATGAAAAATAGCATGGATTTAATGTTTTCTTAAAATTGGTCTTCCAATCTTAGGGGCAAATCGAACATTTCAACTCTAGGTTCATCGTAAGTAGGTTCAAAAATGCTATTTTTTTTAAAAATGATCCTCTTTTAATTATTAAAGTATTAAGCCTTAATCTTGAGTCTAATATCCCTTTTAATGACACGATCAATAGATTGTTTCATCATCCCAAACTACTTCAAGATTGTGGAATAAACTTATGACTCCCACGTTATTTTCTATCACAGATGTTTCGACATTCGAAACCCAAGCCTATCTTAAAATAACCCTGAAAATATAGAATAGCACCTTATTTTGCTATGACAGCACCATAGTCCAAACTTGAAAAATTATTTTTGAACCATAAATAATTTTCCTATACTTTTTTTAATTTTTTTTGCTTAAAGGTTATTGAAATACCTTTCTAATGTTGTTTTGTTTGTCCTTAGATCATATCGAATGAGGGAGTTATGATTTTTTAAACTTTTGTTGTTCGAGAACCATGAAAGCAGCATAGGAGATTCTATTTGGGCCACTCTGGCCCATCAAACAATTTCTCTAAAATCTTTAAACATTTTTTTATAAAAAGTTTACAAAATTTTTTTCTGAAAAGGTACTATTCATAATTTAACAATTTCGGATGAGCCCAAAATGATTTTTCAAAGTTTAATATGTCTTTTCCCCTACTTATGCTGCCAGTGTCAAACACACTTAACTTCAAAAATTAATCCCGCTTTAAAAGTGGTTTTCTAGGATTTTTGGAATATTTTTACCTTAAACCTTATCGAGTCGTCTTTTCAATGGTACCTTATTCATCGCCTAAAGCCTTAGGATGAATCTAAAATAAATTCAAGAAAAGAGGTGACCCAATGTTGTCCCATGTTTTAAACTTAATTTTCGAATCTTCTTTTATTGAAGCATTTGAATGTCTCAAAATGCGCTCGATTGGTTTCCCTACAACACAAGCCCCTTAGACTCGGATTAAGGCTAAAATACAAAAAATATGATTTCATATTAGATATCCTTTTCCTCTATATTAAAACTATCACTAGTGGAAATACTCTAATTCCATTGCTCCTAGGGGATACTTCTACCCCCGTTTTCAACTCAAAACTTTACTTTTCTCTTCGAATCCACCTTCAAGATTCTTAATCCTTCTTTAAAACCACCAAAAGTTTTTATCATTTGGGATACTGTAACCTCACTTTTCTTAGAGGATACTTTAACCTTGTTTTTTATTAAATATTCAAATTTTCTCCTTATTCCTAAATATTTTTCTAACTTTATCGTAGGGGATACTCCAACCCCACCTCTCCGAAGGGATACTCCAACCTTGCTTTTTTTTTAAAAAAAAAATCTAAAAACTTTTTCTCTTCTGGATGCCCCAGATTGTTTCGATTAAAATCTTTTTCTATCCTGTAATTTACCAATTGTCATCCCATTTATTCATTAATGATTGAAGATAATTATGAGACATATTTTGATCATCCCTCCTTTTTACGCCCTTTTGTTTATGATTGCTTATTTATGATATTATTATATTTTTTGTCGCCTTATTAACACATTTTCTTATTATATAGATTATCGTGCATTCATTTTTAAAATTCCTTTTCTAATAAAATTTACAAGGTTTTGTGTTGGTATCTTTCCAGTGCCTAATATAGAATATCTAAATTTTCAAAACCCAATCCAGAACGAACATTATTTTCATAAGAATCTTTATGTTGCTCACTCCTCGGAGGTGTATAGGTGATCTAATTTTCTTTAAGAACTTGGATCTACAATTCACAAAACCTCATCCATTAAAAGGGATTATATCTAAATAATCACTAAATGGAACCGATTTGACCAGGACCAAAGTAAGACATAGTTAGTAGGTATCGATTTCAGGTGTCGTAGGGGCATAAATCCTTCCCTATGCGTAACCAATTCCAGACCCAACCTATGAATCTCTGGACTTTGTAGACCTTGAGATCAATATTTCAAGTTTCATAACTCGAAATATTATTTTCGATAGCCATCTGATCCTGTCTAGCTTGAAATGATCAGTGGTGACCCTAAGTTTATGGCTACTTTGCGATGACCACCTAAGACTAGTTTGATAAGCAATTCATCTGACGGTCTCTCTTCTACATATTACTATGCCTAATCCAAATCTCGATCATGGGATAACTTAAAGGCTCGACCATGAGCAACCATCATTTATTTTTAAGTCGAGCACGCTATGCCTTTCAGGTCGTCCAAAGTTTTAAAGGTGGGCACGTGGCCACAATTATTAATAACAATTTATAATTAAACTCATGGATAAAAAACTAACTTATTACATTAATCTAAGAATAATGTATTTTACATGAAATAACTAAAAGCTAGTGTTTTACAAGCAAATCTGATTGGCTTTCAAGGTTTACAATAACACTTGGAAAATGATTTTTGTAGCATAAATACAACCACATCTACACATATTTATAGACTAAGTTTGGCCTCTATCAAGGCATCATGGCCACCTAATATGAAAAAAGAGTCAATATGACCTTTTATGAAACTTTTTTGTAACCAAACTCTTAGTGTACTTTAGTCCTTTCACCAAATATCCCAAAATGACCATAAGCATGGTGCAATGTCTACTTATGTATCAATCCATATTAGATCCTGCATCTTTTGATTAACCTTATAAATTTAGAGAAATAATTTCTCTTAAATTCATCATGCATTGGCCAAAAACTTTATGAAGTTAACCAAATCTAAGAATATATAAGATATGTCTCCAATATCACTCTGAGTGGTGAATCCTCTTTGGATCACTCATTCATCCAACATATGATTCATGCTATACCCAGTACCACCTTTATTTTGGTATCCATCCATTGTGAACCTTTTGTAATGGATCAAAGTATAACATTCCCTATATGAGATGACCTGGTATCATAAGTTTAAGTACATGACTGGCACATGAGAACATATTTCATAGACACTTAAGTGACTTATACCAAATGAAGTTCTCATAGAGCTATGTTCATTGAACTTATTTCCATAAAACAAGCACTTATATGCTATCTCCAAAAATCTCTATACTCATATTACTAACTTTGCAAGGCCATTGTGTTTTATGGGCTTTATCCAATTAGTGTTTGCATGAGTCTTAATCTTGCCATTAACATGAAGGAATTAAATCCCTAACTAAAGTGATTGGTTTACATTATTAAGTTATATATGCCTTATACAAGCTGATTGGCTTTAGGGCATATACTAACACTAGGATCCCTTTTCATCCTTACATAACCTCAAGTGACGTAATAAGACATGCAAAAACTAATTAAGTAGGCAACTTAGCTTACCGATTGCATCCCTATTGCAAATTCTATATCAGTTAGGTGACAACTCTTTGTCTAAGTGCATCATATACTTTTCACCTAACCATTGCCTTAATGCCATATGGTCATGTCTGACACATCCAAACCATATAATAAGAGTTAAGTAAAACCCATTATACAATAACTAAAACATATTATTTTAAAGTTCGGCCTTAAATGACTCAATAAGCCTCAACTTAAAAGAACTTCGGTTATCTCGTTATGATGGTAGAAGGCAAGTAATCATGCTAAAGCATGGAATCAATATTTTAGTAAGGGATTTTTCATGTACTTGGTCTCATTGTTTATGTTGGATTGCATTGCATTCGTATTCGTTTTAAGAATATTCATCACATATAGAAAACATGAAATGAATCTAATACACACAACCTACTAAATGATTATAGACTTTTCTATCTAGTTTCCTTGAGCCATTAAAAAACTATTTGGTCAAAAAATACCATACCAAATCTGCATAATCTCGATGGTGGTGTTCCTAGTCATTTCTCCATGGCACCATCTTTTTTGCATTCAAGATTACAAAATTCCCAAAAACTAACCTAATCCTAAGTTTATAACTATGTAACAAGTACATAAGTCTAAAGAAACCTTCAGCTACATTTATAAACATAAATTAAACAATGTTAAAACATTTGCCAAAGCATCTATAAGAACCGGTCGTGTCAATTAAAACAAATTTAACCATATTCTTGACTTTTAGGAAGTTAGTCTTAAAACTGGCATTACCTAACTTTTAGGTAATTTGTCTTTACTAAGACAAATTGTTTTATTTCATGCTTTTTTTTTTCTAAATATCATTTTAAGAATTAAAGTCTTGGTAACTCATTTTAAATAAAATAGTTTCTAAATTTTAATCATTTAAAAAATTTATTTTAGGAAACCATATTGTCATAAAACCGTTTTAGTTTTTATAAAGCCAACCCTAACTTTTAAGAATCTCATCCATTAGATAACTCTTATCTAATCCAACAAGAATTTTATCCCAAAATTTTAGGAATCAAATTCCTAATTTTTAGGAATTTCTCTTCTACCAGGAAACTAGTTCCAACTAAAGTCGAACTCTAACAATTAGTGTCTTTACCATGGGCAATATCTGTAGCCTTGCGAATGGCTCTTGATTACCACCATTGAAGGATGTTTAGGGGTTGTTCTTAGGTGCTAGATACATCCATAAGGTGCTACCAAAGACCAATTCATAGAAGCAACCAAAATAGCAACTATTTACCATTTTGACTCATAGTTTGGTGTAAACTGAGTGCAGTAACATTTGCTGCAAATTTCAGCAGGATCAGTCAATAAACCTAATCATATTTAGTTTAAATGCCGTCTTAAGATGAAAAAAAATTTTGGAATGTTTTTGCAACAATTACATGGTGCAATCGGTCCACCAATATCTCTGAAGATGCTCGGATAACCCAACTTTGAGATCTCTACACATTAAGCCTAAAATTAATTTCTTTAACTCAAAATAAGTTTAAATAATTATAAAATATAAAATAAAAAAAATTTGGTTTTTGCACCAAAGAAAATTATGAAAAAAATAGGGCATAAATCACATGTTTCAATGGCCAAACTGCAACAATTTTTTACATTAAAATATGTTATTAATCTAAATTAATAGAAAACAATTTTAAACAATTATTAAACCTTTTAATCATAATTAATACACAAATTAAGCATGTTGTCCAGTTAAAAAATTTTATAAGAAAATATTTTACAAAGGTTTCATACCTAAAACCTACAAATCAACACATGTGACATCTAGATGTAAATCACCATGAACTAGCTAATACCAACAACATGCAATCTATAACCTTTAGACTCTAATACTAGTTGAACGAATTCATGTGAGGATTGAGATAAGTCCAACTTCTTGTTATTAATAATCAAAAACATTTAAAGTAACAAATATGCAATGGAAAGTAATTAAGAGATATAGCCAGGCTTTTCTACAAAATCTTTAAAAGGGGATTTGCATGTAGAAAATTGTAATTTAAAATTATAGAATATAATCACCAATCTAATTAGAGATTACCTAACTCTCAAATCTCATAATTTGGAGTTTAGAAAAATCCAATGAATGCCTATAGATCTACAATTAGGCTTTCTAAAAGGATTTCTTACGATCAAAAGTAACACATGTGTTCTGCCTCTAATGATGATCCATATAGATGTCTGTTGGAGCCTTCATGAGATCCAATGGTTCTTCAATACTAGCTAGAATGCTTGTTAAACCTTAACCAGAAGATAGAATACACTTGTTTTCTTTTTCACATAACTAAGAACATTTAAAGAAAGTTTCAAAGAGGTGAAATACTACTGTAGAGAGGATGTAAAGAAGCATCAATGGTGGTTTCTTACCTCTTATGGCTGGCAGCTACTCTTTCAAATATTAGAAAACTATTTTCTCAATTTTTTGATCAAGAACAATTCCCAATCACTAAACAAAAAAGTAGCAAAAAGTATAGTTAGGGAGAGCTTACGGTTTGCACTAACCTTAGTATGGATCTAAGGATTTTGTGCTTAGGGTTTCTTTTTTAGCCACACTTAGCCAAAACCTATAATAATGTGTTTATATACATCTAAGAATAGGTTAGGCTTAACTAATGGGTCAACCATACCTATAAAACCTTATTAATGGTCCACCTGGTGGTTGTCTAAAGGTTAGTTAAAAAGTTTTAACTAGTTCATCTAAAATTGGGCCTAATTAATATCTTAGCCTAATTTCACATGAATGTGGCCCACACTCATGCTCTTAGCCTTATATTAAGTCCTAATAGGTTCAGTTCAAAACTGGGCCCATCAAACTTAATAATTAGGCTTTTGGCGAACCTTTATTTATATGCAGGAATATTTAATTTTTAATTAAATTTCCAACCTAAGTAAAATAATTTTACTTCATGCAAATATAATTAAATAATTATCAAATAATTATTTAACTTACCATAAATAATTTTTTGGCCCAAAACCTAGACATCCCTATTGCCATGTCTATAATTAATCAATACCTTGATAAGACTTTTTTATCTTCACGGCCATATTAAGACATCTCTAATTAGATTTTGTAATTCTAATTTATGTCTTGAATAATTAATAATTGAACTAATTCAATTTTGTCTTCCTTATTATACCTTTTATTTAATTAAGTCTTAATTAAAACCAAGATTGATTCAACAAATTCATCTTATTATGTGTGACCCATGAGGTTTCAAAGCCTGGTTAATCTTATTAACTATGTTCATAGATCAACACTCGAATCTTGAAAACCATAATGACCACCTTTCAACAAATATCCCAAATTAAGCATGAGCATGGTGCAATGTCTACCCATTCTTTAATCCCTATTAGTTCTTCCAATTCATGGTTAATGATAATAAATCTATGAAGAATGATTCCTCATAATTGATTATGCTTTGGCAAAAGACTTTAATCCAATAACCATAGTTAAGAACAATCAAGATACACCTTCGATGTCACTAGGATTGGTGAATCCTTTTCAGATCACTTATCCATCTTTGTATGCTTCATGTCATACCCAAAATCACTTTACTTTTAGCATTCATCAAAGTAGACCACTTCGTGATGAAATTAAAGTATGATAGTCCCCATACAAGATGACTTGGTATCATAAGTCTGAAAACTATTATATATAATTGGCACATGAAAACATTTCCATAAATACTTGAGTGACTAATACCTAATAGAGTTCTTAGATAGGCCATGTTTAGTGAATTTGTTTTCACAAAATAGGCTCGAATGCCATTCGAAGTACCTCACATACTTCACCCTATAAAACTAGTTGTTTACTTCTAAAAAAAGCATAACATGTGCTGGTCTTTGAGCACTGCCAATGCCTTATTTAAACAATATGATGACTATGAACATTTTGAGGAACTTGGCTTTGATATATAAGGATCTCATTATTGTAAGTGTTTGCACTTCTTTTGCAATGCCTTTTGAGTTCTGTGGGCTTCATCCAATTAGTGGTTTCATGATGGTTAATTATCCCACCACCATGAAGCAAAAACTTAAGTTTGTAGAGCTAGGAACTAGTATGCAATTAATTGGCTGTATATCCCTTGTCCCAATCTAATTAGTTCAAGGGCATTCACTAACACTTAAGCATTAGAACTTGGAATGGGAAATGAGGGAAAGGTGTTTCAATCATAAGTCAAAGGTTGAATAAGGCTTGTTTTAAGTGCTCGAACAAACTTAGGTGTCTACGTTGGCTCCCAATTTAAACGATTATTCATTCAAATATTTAGTTCTTCACATTGTTCATTAGCAATGCAAAACTATGTATCTTCTCTTCTTATCCTAAAGCACAAAAGAAGATTACTAAATTATCACGTTCACAAAAGTATGCCTATCATTAAAAAGGGTAACAAAAGATAAAATTCTTCTTTGTTAAAAAACCATGCCTCCTTGGAAAAGTTGAGCATTTCCATTATATTAGGGTGTATGGCAACCATGGAATTATCATCATTGATAACTTCATCAAATATAAGATAGTTGGGAAAAATGTTACTGTCCAAAATTTTGGTAATCCCTCAAATTTTGATAAGATAAAATTAATTATCACACTCAAAAGGTTGCAAACAAATGAAGTAAATAACATTTATGAGGCCTATCTCAAAATAAGTTTTTTAAACAAGCTTTTGTTACATATCCTTCTAAATCAAATTTTGTTACATAAGCTTTAACAAGCTAAAAATTTTACTACTGTAGGAACATAATTTCTTTAAACATGCTTATTTTCTTTCTCTTTTGATCTTTTTTTTTCTTTTCTTAGTTGCTTTTTTATGCACTCAATCTGTAAGGATAGCATAAACATGAATGTATACATGTTAACAATAATCCAATGGTATTTATTTAAGGAATATTTAATAACTCAAGTAATGCGAATGATAGGTTTGACATTAGGTATGCCCAACAAGTCTCTTACGGTCGAAACGCAAGTATTTTGTTATGATGGTCGAAGGCAACTAATCATGTTTAGGCATGGGCTTAATATTTTTTGAGGGTTTGTGTCTTTTGATTTAGGTCTTGTTTCTTTCTTATTTTGATTGCCATGTATTGCATTTATTTAGTCATATATGTCACATATATAAAATTCAAAAATAAATCTACTACATGCAATCTACTAGGATGATTTTGGACTTTATCTAATCTAGTTTCTTTAAGCCATTAAGAAACTATTTGGTCATATTTTTATGAATACCATATATAGTCCTTATCAACCTTGATGGTGATCTCTTTAGTCCTTTATTTTTTATGCTTTGTCTTTTTACATTTAAGATTTACACGAATTCTAATCTTAGCCTAAATCTAAATCTATGAGTCATTTGTAACATTTACATATCTTTGTACCTCAAGTTACATTTGAGAAGGGTTAGGTGAAAGAGAATTTATAACCTAAAAATGAAAAGAGAAGGTAGGGCGCATAGGGCCTATTTATAAAAAATACCAATAAAGAAAATTTAACCATCAATAACCTAGTTGTTGACATTCCACGTGCCCGGCTTTTACGAACTTCAGACGATCCAAAGGGCCAAAGCACTCGACTTAAAAAATATAATGATGTTTGACATGAAGGAGTGAAAAACCATCGAACGGATTGCTCATTTGACTAGTCTTGGATAGCCATCACAAGGTGGCCATAAACTTGGAGTCACCACCGATCATTTAAAGTTAGGTATGAATGGATGCCTATTGAAAATAATACTAGACATTCATTATTTTAGGTTCAAGAGTTGGTTATGTGTGGGGAAGGATTAGCACCCTTATAATGCTCAAAAATCAGTACCTTTCAACTATATCTTACTTGAATCTCAGTTTACTCGATTCCATTTTTATCATTATTTAAATATAATTCCCTCTAATACATGAAATTTTGTAAAGATATGAGTCCGAGTTTTAATGAAAATTTTATCACCTATGCACCTCGAAAATGTGAGAAACATAAGGTTTTTGAAGGAAAATGATCTTCGGATAGGTTTTAAAAAAATCAAATATTTCATGCCTGTCACTAGAGAGATACCAACATGAGATATTATTTTATGATTTTGAAAATGATCTTTGAAGCATGAATACCCGAGGTCCCTACAAAAGGAAATGTATTAGTAAGGTGGAAAAGAGAACAATAAATAAATCCACACAAAATACATGAAAATGAGGGACTATCGAAATGTTTCTTGTAATTATCTTTGATTATCAATGAATAAACGAGATGACAATGTTGAGACTTTGTGAGATTCAGTGGAAATTTAAAGAGAAAAAAATGTTTTGATGACTTAGGGATATCCCAAGGAAAAAAGTTTTGGATTTTAGAAGGAATATGGAGAGTAGGTTTGGAGTATCCCCTCAAAAGACTGGGTTGGAGTATCCCCAGGTGAAAATTTGATGTCATTTTGAGGTAAAAGTGGGGTTGGTGTATCCCCTCAGGGAAGTGGGGTTAGATTATCCCCGAAAATAAAAATTTGATGTCATTTTAAAGTAAAAACGGGGTTGGAGTATCCTTTCAGAGTGGCGAGGTTAGAGTATCTCCAAAAATGAAAATTTGATATCATTTTGAGGTAAAAGCGAGGTTGGAGTATCCCTCATAGAAATGGGGTTGGACTATCCCAAAAAATTAAAATCTTTGACATTAAGAGAAGTGGGTCATATTCTTGAAAATAGGGAATCTTTAAAAAGTAAGAGCTAAAGGTTTAGCTACAATGTTTTTCTTTTTGTTTAGTCTTGGTCTAAGTCTAAAAGGTTCAGGTTACAAGAATGAGCCAAGTAGATCTGAGGCATTCAAATGCCTCAATAAAAGCATTTTGGAAATCAGGTTAGAAACAAAGGATAACATCATATCATTTCTCTTTTAAAATATATTTTAAGCTTATTCGGAAGTCCTAGGGGGTAAATGAGGTATCGTTAGAAAGTTAACTTGACGAGGATTAATGTAAAAATATTTCAAAAATCCTAGAAAAACATCTTCTTGGAAGAATTAATTTTTGAATTTTAACCTATCTCGACACTGATAGCATGTACAGGGTAAAGGTGTAATGGACTTTGAAAAATCATTTCGGATTCATCCGGAATTCTTAAAATGTGAGTAATACTTTTCGAAAAGGGAATTTCATGAACTTCATGGTAAAAATATTCAAGGGATTCAAAAATGTTGTTTGCTAGGCTGAAATAGCCCAAACAGTAAACTATTTGCTGTATCTAAGGGTTCTGAACAGTGAAGATTTGAAAAATCGTAACTATCTCATCCGAGATGATTTGAAAGTAAATGAGACATCATTGGAAAGGTAATTCGAAACCCTTCAAGGAAAAATACCAACACATTCTGGATAAATAATTTTTGATTTTTTTAAATAATTTTTCAAGACCAGGCCACTGTGTTGCTAGAACAAAGCAGGGGAGGTGTTTGGTATTTTGGTTTTGCTTTAAGGTAAGCTTAGGCCCTGGATGTTCGAACATTCGTAACCAAGATGAGAGATTGACATGGGCATCATGAGTTAATTCCATAATCTTGAAGTGGTTTGGGATGATAGAATAACCTATTGACCATGCTACTATGAGGGTGGTTGGCTTAGGAGCAATGGTTCACATTTTTCAACTAAAAGGCTTGATTTCATTTTTGAAAAACTAGTATTCTTATATTTATTCTTCCATGAATCCAGAATTGAATACTTGCTTTACTCCCATGGTTGGAAAAACCAACTTCATAAAAATCTTAAGCCCATTTTATTCTCCATGTGTGGGAGATAGCATGTGCTTAACTTGGGGATATTTTTAAAATCAGGTTTTCTAGCACTTAAGCATGCATCTCAACACAAGCAAAGTACCACAAAACGATGCAGAATATGGAGGACATATATGCATGAGCAACGATAACAAAAAATGCATTGAGATGATAGATAGATGCATGAACATACTTAGGATGAACATGTTGAAAAAGAGTTTGCTAAAAAGGCATTTTTATTTCATAGAGCCTATCAAGCTTCTACGAAATGCAAGAGCATACTTATGTCATGTTAAGATGCATATTTTAAATATGAGATAAAGATATTATTATGGAAGGAAGATGGCAAGAAGTACATGGACAGAGGTTGTTATGGTGATAAAAATGCAAAGGAGCATGCTTAGTTAACCAAATAACATGAAGTCACCAAGAAAAACATCAAGATCATAAACTACTACAATCAAAGCCACAAAAAATGCATGGAAGTCCTAAGCTGGCCAAAAAAGCATAAAAATGGTTTACTAAGATGATTAATGACAAAACAAAAATTACAAAGATCAAGTTAGAGGGGATATACCAAGAAAACTTGAACTTCCCTTTTTCTCGAAGTAGTAGCTGTAGGCTTAATTTCTTCATTCTCCTTACTATTATTTAGCAAGAAAAGGATAAAAAGAAGTAGACTTTTTAGTGGTATGGTTGATAGTGAGGCTCTTTAAGGATCAAAATGTGTGGAAAGTTAGGTTCTTGAAGGTTTTCCAGTGGTGGTTTGGGGTAGCTACGGGAATGGAAGTTGGTTATGAGTGAAAGATAATGGAATAGTGCTTTTGTTGAGTTTTTGGAGCTAAAGTTGTTGGAGAATTTGTGGGAATAGATGAAGATTTTTTTTTTAGATTGTTGAGAGTTTTTTTTTGGCTCTTTTCCCCTCCTTTTTTTGGCTGATCATTGACTCTTTTTAAGAGACAATGCAAGGGTACTTTTGATTTTTCTCCAATATCCCAGGGGACATCTCTAGCTACCATGCTTAGCTGACTCCTTTTTTATTGGTTCTGCAATGCTGAGCAAGAAGGTAGAAAGGCTGCAGCAGCCTCCTAGCAGAGATATCCGTACCACCCTCTTACAACTATATATCTTCTGAAAGTGACCTTTGTCAATAGTTGTTTGGGCTCTAAAATTTGTTTAAAATCCGTTAACGAGCATATACTTGAGGTTTACAATGTTATATGATAGTTCCTTAATGTAAAAACATGTTTGAATCAGGTTCTCGAAGGCTGAAAAATGGCTCAAACTATACAAAAATGCCTTGGTGTATTGATGCATAACATTTTGCATCGATACACAAGGTATATTTCACTCCTGAGTATTGATACAATTAATTGTGTATCGGTACTGAGAGCAAAAAATGTTTCCAGTCTCGAGACTTACAAGCCAATATCGATACTGCATTATCTGTATCGATACTTATGCTTGTGTATCAATACATTTTGCCAAAAATCACAACTTTAGATACTACCAAGGTCTGTATCGATGCAAACATGCCAGGTATCGATACCATATGTTGGGTATCAATACCAAACCCTTTTGTTTTGATAGTACATGTGAAAATTCAAGTTTTTCGCACTGTAAAGGCCTTGTATCAATACTTAAGCCCCAATATAACTTGTATGAACCTATGGCTTCCTGATTTACCTTAACTTGGTCATAAACAATGGGAAATTAATTTGTGTATAACCTTGGCGACACCATGAAAAGTGGCCTTTGATGCCTTGTTTTTACATTTTCTTTAATATGGCCTATAAGCATTTTAGAACTTCCCAAAAACATTTTCGGCAGTGATCATCCCCTAGCTTTATTTCTATTTTTGATTGCATCACCCTTTGATTATGCTTTAGGTTGCCAAGATTGGCCCAGACAAAATGAGGTGTCTACACTAGTCATACTGAAGTCTTAGTCTATAGTTAGCCTCACACATTTATAACCACTTTATAAGCATGAAAATAAATATGCATAGCCAATATGACTTTGTGATCTTGTATGCTATTTGCATAAATCTTTTCAAACCATTTAAGATGATTTTATCAAATAATTTAGCAACATTGATTCTTTAGTTAAAATAATTTTAATTAAATTCCTAATTTTTAGGAATGTTGTCTCAAAATTAGACACTATATAACATTTCAGATGTTTGTTTTAATTGGACACTACATAACTTTTAGGAAAGCGATCACAATGCCAACCTATTAGGTGAGAACAAGTTCTAAAAGAATTTGATTGCTTTATGAAAGAGTAAAGAACTTATTTTCTTTATTGATCTCTTAATTAATTTAATTTAATTAGAGATAAAAAATAAAGACACATGGTTGAATTTTGATTGAATAAAAATTTCTTTTAAAAAAATTCATTTGACATAAGTCAATTTATAATTGGTCCAAAATATTCTTTTCTACAAATGCTATCGTAAGACATAGTTGAACAATTCAAGCTTAACAAAGCTAATGTAGGAAAAAAATAGATCAGATGCGTAACAGAATTTTTAAAATTTTT
This sequence comes from Adansonia digitata, assembly GCA_029448705.1. Taxonomy (NCBI): domain Eukaryota; kingdom Viridiplantae; phylum Streptophyta; class Magnoliopsida; order Malvales; family Malvaceae; genus Adansonia; species Adansonia digitata. Next base: position 2,755 of record JAQSVH010183947.1, on the reverse strand, counting down.
TTAATCTGATCCTACTAAATTATGTTTTTATATACAATAAAACCACTATAATCAATTACCTGAGTTGCAAATCTAAAGATACCATCAAAGAATTCCTATATCCACGTGAAAGCTTCAACCAACTAGCATTCTCCATTATTCTCTAATTCCTAGATAGTAAAGTGTATGAACATTCCTTTTCTTAATAAACTCTGGATTTATACGACTTAATTTTCCTTAATGACCACCTTATGCAAATAGGTTAAAAATCATGGGATGTTATGATTAGAAACCCCTAGTGTGGTGCCAAAGTCTAACCTGAAAACCTTAAGCATATGCCTCTTATTTATAATAGGTAACAAGCTAGCCCAATTTTTTTAATTTTAATTAAAATAAATTATTTTACCCACCTCCATAGAACCTAAATATGGTGCCAACCCTAATATGGGTGCCCACCAATTTTTTGTCAAGCCTTAGTGTACTTAGACAATATTTTGGCCCAATTTGTTTATTGAACTTTAGCTTGTTAATCTGAATACTAATTAATTCTAATTAAACTATTAATTTTATTTAACTAGATGATTTTCTATAACTCCAATTCTAATTTGAAATAAAATAATGATAATTTTATTCAAATAGAATAACTATGTAATAATTATCAAAATAAAATTAACTATAATGAAAATAATTAATTTAATCGCAAATGAAAAATAAATAAATAAATAAAGAAAATAATTTTTTCTTAATTTTTAGAATATTATACATATTTAATTTATAAATAATTATTTAAACTAGACTTTATAGATATCAAATTAATTATGTAAATAATTAATTTTCTCATATCTATTTAATTTAAATTAATTCTCATAGTTATCAAAAGATAAATATAATTATTTAAATTACTAATTCTTATCTAAATAAATATTTAATTCAAATTAAATAAATTCTAAATAAATAACAGCAAAAATCATTTTCATTTACTTATGGTAGAAATGCCTATACCTCTAAAAGGAGTGTACTTGGAGCACCACTTCAACATATTGAGAATTTTTTACTACAGATATTTTGATGAATGACCAATCCATTAAGGAATTATGCTAAGCTACCAGAATGACCAATTGGATATATATAATTGGCTCCAGTAATCTATGTATTTTGACTACCTATATTTCAATGAATGACTAATCCGTTAAAGAATTATGCTAAGCTCCTAGAAGGACCAATTGGACATATATAATTAGGCTCCAGTAATCTATGTATTAATTATTCTGTCCCAAATAATTAGTAACAAAATTATTAATCTCAGAGTCATACAACTAAAGGCCTGAGACTACACCTCCCAATTATATACCATATTATGTAAGACTTATAAATAGCCTTTTAGTCCAATACCTTGTCATCTGTGTAATGCACTAATATGACATCCGTGATCAAGTTAAGATTATAATTTGTTTTACCTACTTGATCACTTTATCTTAAAGTTCCTTGATACTTTCATGTGAAAATGATTGTCTACTACAAGCTAGCAATTTATCATTTGTCATACAAATGATTAATGCCTCATCCATTTTCACTACATTGTATAATGTCTTTTAAGAGAATAACTTTAACTCTTTATGAGAGATATGATTCCATATCTATAAGTAAAGCTCTCAAAGAGTTTAAGTCATATGCCTAATGAACCATTCTAGTAGCTTACTACTTCGAGATGCTTTAACCTTTGAAACGTTAAAATTATAAAAGTTATACATATCGAGTCAATTACTTACTCAGGATTTAGGCAATTATAATGTACATCAAAAGTGAATTAATCCAAGTAAATGGACTTATTAATGGATTATTGCACTTTGGTCCAATTCAATAGATCATCACCTTTAGACAATACATCTATGTCTTTACTCAAGAGTCAGTATGCTCTAGATGGCCAAGACAAGCCATCTCCCCAATTGGATTTAGATGACCTAATAGTCTTAAGATGAGTTTATTACTCATATTAACCCCATAGACTATAGACTATCAGTTTAGACTATTTATCTTATAATGTTGTCTTCCTGCATATAAAGTGTTGATTTTTGATTTGAGAAAACGTTTTTCTCAATCATGCAAAAGTGTGGGAAATTAAAAAATAATTTCTTAACAAACAGATCATTATGCACAAAAACTATTTTGTAACGGAACTGTAAATGATATTAAATAATTTTGAATAAAATTACCTAATAAATTACGTACCTTAAATACCCGATGGTGATAATGAATATGAAAAATAATCAAAAGTTTTTTGAAACCAAAGCCTTCCTTCCATCACCAAAATTCCAAATCGAACTCGTGTGTAGGCATAGCTTAATTAATTAGATTTGATCACTCAATTAATTTAGTCTCTCACAATCTCAACACATAAGAAAGTGAGCTGTTGAAAAATAGGAGAACTCTTCTCCTCTTTTCTCTCTAGGTTTTTTGCCACCGAAATAATATCTCTCCCTCTTCTATTCTTTTCATTAGGTATTTATAGAAAAAATATCCCACAAAAGAGTAAAAGTTTTTTTTTGTTAAAAACAATTGGCCTCTTCCTATATACGTTTATTTATATATATAAAATAGTTATATATATATACGTATATATAATATATATCATTTTTATGTTTTTAAATGAAACATATATATACATATATCTATCTAATATATATAACGATATATATAATAATATATATAATCTAATTATATATATTTAAATAAATAATATAATTATTTAATGATTTATTTATTTATAAATAATTTC
>JAQSVH010183926.1:0-19046 GCA_029448705.1 Adansonia digitata | reverse complement strand
AATAAATCTTAATCTTTAATTAGGGCAAATTTAATTTATACATAAACAAACCCTTAATTTAAATCCCTTTTCATTTAAAACGAGGATTTTTTTTGGATATAAATAAAATGATAGAACTAATTTGATACAATAAAATTATAACAACTTATTAAAATGGTGAATTAATTCATTGACTTTTCTAGTATTTTAGCCAAACCTAAAGTATGCTAGGATGGTAAGAATCATGTGGCTTTCATGTTAGAACATTGGTGGACATGGAATCGTGGGTGTAATTGTGATCAAGTTGTAAGAAGCTTGAGTTCAAGATTTGACCCAAAATTGAAAGCTTCAAGTTAAACTTGAGCTTGATCGAGTTTTACTTTTAAAACTCGAACTCAATCTGAGATAAAAATTGAAATAATTATGCTCATTTGACTATGCTCATTTTACTTAGTAAAAATGAGCTCAATTTATTTGTTTAACTTGTTTGATTATTTATAATGAAGCTCAAGTTTGAATTGAGATTTTTTAATACTAATTAAAAATATATGAAAAAAGCTTGATTAAGCTTGTGAGCTACTTGAGGCAAGTATTAGGATACTTGAATTCGAATCATTTGATAGCTCGAGCCAATTTGACATTAATCGAGTTGAATTTAGGTTTTTATTGAGCCAAATTCAAATAACTTAAAAGTATAAGTACCTCGTTTATACTCTCAAATAAGCCTAGCAAATGTTTTATTTTTCACCCATAAACAAAAATGCTGACGATCCTTTTGGATATAAACGAACCCTTATTGCGATGGAATTGAGTATGATTGTATGTGTGATAGCATCTATTACACTAGGAATATCAATGAGCCAGATTATTGCAATTGCTCAGGATACCATTTTTTTAGTTTAGCTTCTAATTAGCTTCTAGAGTCTCTTTTTTAGTTCACAGTCCTTTTTTACTAATTAGAATAAAAAAATTAATAGATCTGTTCCCCCAAAAATGGGAATAAGCTGCTGAGTTGGAATCCCATTCTAACTAAGGATTCTTATGGTTCCAGAGAATCCAGCTATAGGAGAACTAGGAATGGAGAGCTAGGAATGGAGAGCTTTCCCCCCTCCAACTCTTTGGTTTTAAGAATGTTGATTTTAAGAATAAGTAATTACCCTTCTCTGACCCTTACTGGCCAACCTGAGAACGGACAGCTAATGCATTCCACTTATTGAACAAGGTTCTATGGTCGGTCCAACAAAAACAAGCAATTAACCAATTAACAATTCCAATTAAATTAATATTTTTTATTATTTAAATATTCAAATTGAATAGAAAATCCAATTTAATAATTTAAATGGTAAGATAATTTATTTAATTATATGGATTTAATAGAATAAGAATAGAATTTAAGAGTACTAGAATTTTCTATTTCTAATTAAAATTTCTAATCCTAAGATAATAAATAAAAAGAGAGCTCTTATTTTTATTCGAATGGCAAATAAAAAACTACTCGAAAAAAGGGCAAAATTAAAGCAGATACATATCAAATTACAGATATTAAGCATAATAAAATTCATTCTTGAAAATAATTTTGATTGAATTATTAATATATTTTTTGATATAAAAAAATAAAGAAAAAAATAAATCAACTAAGCAATACTTCTTTGAGCTCACTCAAAAAGCCTTCAATTCTTACAAGAAAATAGAAGACTGGAGCTACTTTTGGCCCTGATCGAGCTGCACCTTTTATTTGGGAGCACGCTAACACACTGAGCAACCGTGTTGGTAGCTCCACTTCCTATTGGAAGTGTATTTTTTCCACGATGCCCTAGGGTTTTTTTTTTTTTTTTTTTTCACTTTTAAGTGAAAAGTGCTGGGACTTTCTTGCCCTACCACTTTTATTTTTTTACTACATTTTTATTTAAAAATGAAATTAATTTTATTATATTTAGAAAATAGTTTTATTTTATAATAAATAAAAATATATATTATTATTGATATGATTAACTAAAAATAAGTAATTATATAAAAATTAAAATTATTATTTTTAAAAAATTTCATTCAATTTTTTTATTTTTAGTTTTTAATTTATTTTTAAATATAAATTTAATTTTAATATATATGTTATTATTTAATATAAATATAATTTTTAATTAGTTATTATATATATTTTAATTTAATGTTCATAATAATTATCATTGTAGTTAGATTCTCTTTAATTTTTTATTTAATTAAATATTATTTTATTTATACACAATATTTACTTCATTAAATTAAAATTTTTTTTCTTTCCCATCCCTCAAAAAAATTTCAATATCACTTATGGTGTGTTACCTAATTTTTTTTATAATAATAATAGAAAAATAATTAAAGAAAGTTGAATTATTCTAATTTTTTTATGAAAATAACTATAGAGCAATTCTTTTATTCTTTCAATTTTTACGCAAATTATTTTAAAAATTTAAAATTATTATCTTATTTTTATATTATATTTATATTAATTTTTATATCGATCAACCCTCCCAAAATAAAATATTTTGCTTCGATTCTATTTAAAATGATTGCTCTATCATTGCACTTTTTTTTTTCTGCCACGTATTTTACCTGCCATGTATCCTTTTATAAAAGATTTATTCAAACTCTTTTTATATGTGATGCTTGTGTTATTATTAAGCAATAATAATATGAAGTGTCCTTGTGTCACAGTATGAGTTAAGGAAATTTTAAAATATTAATTTTTATTACAGTATTATAATTACTTTGTTATAATATAAAATTAAGTAAAATTTTATTATTTAAAAATATAAGTTTCATACGATAATTTTATAAAAATTTACAATTATGATAAGTAAAATTAAAAAAATTATTAAATGTCTTTAGTATATATTTAAAAAATAAATAAAATATATTATAATTTAATTACACATATAAAATCACGCATGCAGTTAATAAGAACATTTTTTATAAGCTTTATAAAACTTAAAATCATAATTAGTAAATTATATTATAATAATTGTAAATGATAAATCTATCCTATATGCAATTTATATTTATAATCTATAATATTCTATGTTATCTATAAAAACAATCCTTTACAGGGATGTTGCTAGGCACGTGGCGTATATCTTTGCTTAACGTGGCGTATCTCTTTGCTTAACTCGCTTAATTTTTTTATTTAATTTTTAATTGATATTTTTTGTTTTAATTTTTTAATTTGTTTTAAAATTATATTTTAAAAAGGTTGACTTCGATAAAGTTTACAGATTGATTGATATTTTTACCTGATTTAGGAAATTTTATTTTATTATTTTAGTTTTAGGTTTATTAAATTTTATTTGAAAAATTTTTAAAAAAGTGAAATGGATTTAAAATTAAAAGAGGTGAAAGAAAGAATAATTATTAGAAAAAAGGAAATAAAAGCTCGAAAATTAATAACAAGGAAGTTGTAAAGAGCAAAGAACTCTCAATGAAAATCTAAAAATTTGTTATGCTGTACTGTATTAAAAATAATATTTAAAAATAATAAAAAATTAAATAATATTTTATATTAAAGTTTGAATTAATATATATTATATTATATATAATAATATGATTATGTGACGGATTAGTTCCACCCCCACATTTTATAAATTATATATTGTATATAATATATATAATATACATTATATACAAAATATTATATATAAATTATATATATTAACAATACTATTTAAAAATAACAAAAGATTAAAAATATATTATATTAAATCTCAAATTTACAAAATAAAAAATATTGTATTAAATCCTAAATTATAAAATAATATCAAATTATATTAAATTCATAATTACTATTTAAAAATAATAATAAATAAAAATATTTTATATTAAATCCTGAGCTACTACTTAAAAATAATAAAAATAAAAAATATAATCATAACTAAATGTATAGATTACCATAACTGAATATACATGTGATTATAATTAAATATACAGGTAATCATAACTGAATGTACAAATCTATGCATGTAATTAAATGTATAGATGATTAAAACTGATATATTTAATTCCAATATATATTGATATATATTCCAATATGTGGAGGGTCGGTTCCTATACTAGGAGAATCGAAAAAATATTTTATATTAAATCTTGGTAAGGGAACCGACCCCCCATACATTATATATAATATATATTATATATATATATTATATTATGTATAATATTATATATATATGATATCTTATTTATTACATATAAATTATATATTAATAATACTATTTTAAAATGATAAAAGATCAAAAAATATTTTATATCCAATTCCAAATTACTATTACTTTTTAAATAGTAATTCAAGATTTATTATTATATATATTAAAAAATTAAATTATATATTGTATATAATATATATTACATGACTAATTGAATGTACATATAACTATAAATGAATATACATATACATAATATTAAATATACAAATAGCTATAACTGCGGTATAAATAAGAAAAGAATTAAGAGATTAGTGCAACTCAACTACATATACTCTAAACTCGGGATGTATTAAGTATATATGATAATAACTGAATGTACATATAATTATAACTGAATGTAAAAATGACCAAAATTGGTTTTACCCTATACCATATGACCCTGAACCATTGCAGGCAAGTAAATACGGATTATGCACTTTATCAACACTGAGGAGATGGTAATCACTTGTAATGTACATATAATTATAACTGAATGTACAGATGACCATAACTGAATGTACAGATGCTCATAACTAAATATACAAATAACCAAAACTGAATATACATATGACCAAAATTGATTGTATCCTAAATCGTATCAAATAAGTAAATACTAATTGTGCACATTACCAACACTGATGAGATGACAATCATATGTAATGTACATATGATTATAACTGAATATATGGGTGACCATAACTGAATATGCAGATGCCCATAACTGAATGCATGAATGACCAAAACTGATATATTTAATTCTAGTATACATACATATATATTGATATATGTTTAAATATGTGAAGGGTTGGTTTCTATACCAGGGGAACCAACCCCAGATATATATCAATTTTGGTCACTTGTACATCTAGTTATGGGCATCTATATGTTTAGTTATAGTTATTTGTACATTCAGTTATAATTATATTTTTTATTTTTTTATTATTTTTAAATAATAGTTTGAGATTTAATATAAAATATATATTTTTATTTTTATTATAGAATCTAATATAAAATATTTTTTATTATTTTTTAAACAGTATTTTGGGATTTAATACAAAATATTTTTTATTATTTTTGACTAGTAATTCAAGATTCAATGTAAAATATTTTTATATTAAATTATTTTTAATAGTAATTTAACATTTAATATAAAATATGTTTTTATTTTGTATTATTTTTAAATAATAATTCAATATTTAATAGAAAATATTTTTAAATTATATATATATATATATATATATATGGAGAAAGTTGGCTCCCACCTTTGGATTTGACGATAAAAGCCAAATAAAAAAGTAATGAAATAAGGAATAAATAGATAATTACAATGCTTTCATTAAAAATTTTAATAATTAATTTTTTTGTTTTTACATTTTTTAATAATTTAAAGTTTATTTCCTTTTGAAAGTTGCCCTTTTTATTTTAGGGTGCTACTTCTCATGAGCCTAGAAAACTCGCATAGTTTTTTTAATTGATATTTTTAGCTTTAATTTTTTAAATTCATTTTAAAAGGGTTGGCATGCATAAAACTCACAGATCTATTGATATTTTTACCCAACTCATTTAGAAAAAAATTATTTTATTTTTAAATTATGTATTTAAAAAGTTAACTTGCTCAGTAATTCATAGATTATTTTAGAATTCATACTCAATTTGCTTAAAAAAATAAAAAATTATTTTATTAATCATTTTATTATTTTATTTAAGTTTTTTATTTTTATTAAGGGTTGATTCGTACGATAATTTACTAGTCAATTTAGATTTTGTACTCAACCAGCTTGAAAAAATTTTATTAATTATTTTTATTTTATAGTTAAATTTATTTATTTTTTAAAAGAGTTGTTTATATGTCACCCATGGATTAATTTAGAATATATACTTGACAAGCACATAAAAAAATTTTAAAATTATTTTATTTAATTTTTAAATGAAGTATTTAAAAAGATTGGTTTGCAGGTCAAATTTTGGGTTAATTTAAAATTCGTACTCGACTACTTTGAAAAAAAGTTAAAAGATTATTTTATTAATTATTTTAATTTTATTTTTAAATAATATATTTAAAGAGTTGTCTCGCATGTTGATTGACAGATCAATTTGAAATAAAAATAAAATAAAATAAAAATTATTTTATTAGTTTTTATTTTATTTTATATAATTTAAAAGGATTATTCTGTACATTAATTAGTATCTAATATGCTAGAAGAAAAGAACCAAACCATAAAGTACTTAGTACCAATGCTACAAAAAGATATGTTTTTAGATCTCACATTTAAAATTAACCTTCTTTTTCGTATTACGTTATGGTAATACATATATAATCATATGTACGTGTGGTTAAATATCACTTGTATTTATATATTTATCTCAAAATTCTTAATTTAAAATTCAAATTTAAACGTACAATAATTCAATGAATAAAATTTTCCCTTTCTTAAATCAGCAAAATAGGTGTCTTAGTGCTTGAGAATTCTGCCAAAAATATTCTTAAAAAACAAATTTATTCTATTAATTATTTATTTATTTTAAAATAATATATTTAAAGTAATTTATACATTGTTTTGCAAATCAATTTAAAAATTGATATTTAAGTTTAAATACAAAATTTAAACAAATAATAATTATTTAATAAAATTTAAATTTAAATTAATTTTTATTAAAAATTAAAAAAATTAAAAAACCCAACAAAGCTAGGGGTTTAAATCTAATTCTCAATTAAACATAAAAAAGTGCATTTAGAATGTTTACACATGAATTAATGAGAATGTAGTTTTAGATGGAGAAAGTTCAACCACTAAAATATTCCAACTATTCTTAGCCACAAATTTAAACTAGGGAGGCAGGCTGCTTGGCTTTTCTTGAAAGGAAAATTGTGAAAGACGCTCAAAATCTATTTTTTTTCTTCTTTTCAGTCTACATTTTTCTTTCATTGCTAACTTCTGGTTGTTAGAGGGTGTCCTAAGTTGGTTGTGATTAGAGATGATTGTGAGTTAAATTAGATCAGATTTAGATTAATTTTATATTTATCTAAATTTATTTATATTTATAAATTGATAGTTTAATTTCATTTAAGCTCATTTATATTAGCTTTTAACTTATTCTTTACAAATATATATTTTTAAAAAGTTAATTTTTAATAATTTAATTTTTTTAGTAAGTATCAAATTCTACATAATTTAATATTTTTTTTATCTTTACACTACAGATTTAAATATCTGTATTATTTATATGATAAAAATTATTTAATATATAAAAATATAGAATTAATATATATTTTTATTTTATAAAATGGGCTACGCCCCTTACCAATTCTTGGCGCAATTTTAGGACAGACCTAATATTTTATCTAAGCTTATTTTCTGAGAGAAACAGAATATGGAGATTCAGATAAGCTAACAATAGGGAATTATGAGTTAGATGCTAAGGAACAGTTAGATGAAGAAGGTGATGAGAAGAGATCGCGAGATCTTCAATTAAAAGATCAATTAAAAAGCATTGACCATTTAGTAGATACCTTAGTTCTGATTATATTTTGATTACTGATGAGGGGGAGCCGGAGAGCTTTAAAGACATGCAATCTCACAAAGACAAAAATTATTGGGTGGAAGCCATGAAAGAAGAAATTAATTCTCTATAGAAAAATGACACCTATTATTTGGTTAAGCTTTCAAAAGGAAAGAAAGCACTGAAGAACAAGTAAGTGTAGGCAACAAGCTAGTAAAGTACAAAGCTTAATTGGTGGTTAAAGGCTTTAGCCAAAAAATAGGAGTCCAGTTTGATGAGATTTTTGCTCTAGTAGTAAAGATGAGCTCCATTCGAGTAGTTTTAGGCTTTACAACTAGTCTCAACATCAAGATTGATTAGCTTGATATAAAACTACATTTTACATGGCAATTTGCATGAAAAAATTTACATGGAACAACTGTAGGGTTTCGAAGTTAAAAAAAAACATTTAGTGTGCAAACTAAAGAAGAGTCCATACGGATTAAAGCAGGCTACCAGATAGTGGAACAAAAAGTTTAATTTATTTATGGCAAGTCAAAAATATGCAAAGACAACTTGAAGTCCTTGCATTTGCATCAAGACTTTCCCAAATGGTAATTTCATTATCCTTTTGCCAATCATCTTAAGCTAAACAAGAAGTCTTATCCAACAAAAGAAAAAAGATGATGAATTACTCCTTGCTTCTTTGCAGTCAGATGTTTGATGTATGCAGTGGTCTGCACATGACTAGATATTGCTTATGCAATTAGCATGGTAAACATATATCTTTCTAATCCTAGAAAACCCTTCTAGGAAGTAATCAAGTGGATCTTTAGATACTTAAGAGATACTCCTAAAATGTGCTTAAGTTTTGGGAATGCACAATCAACTCTTAAAGGATTCATAGATGCAGATATGGCAAGAGACCTTGACAGTAGAAAATCTACTTTAGGGTATTTATTTACTTTTACAGGTGGAGCAGTTTCATGGCACTAAACACTACAAAAGAGTGTTGCCCTATCAACCACAGAAGCAGGGTATGTTGCAGCAAATGAATCTGGGAAGGAAATGCTCTAGATGAAAAGGTTTCTTCAAGAATTGAGATTGAAGCAAAAGGAATACTTGTTCTATTGTGACAAGTAGATTGCTATTAATTTGAGCAATAATTCCATGTACCACAATCATACAAAGCATATTGATGTAATGTATCATTGGATTCAATTAGTTATTAAAAACAAACTAATGAAACTAAAGAAGATCCACACTAATAGAAACACTAACGATATGTTAACCAGGGTGGTTCCTAGAGATAAGCTTGAGCTATGCACCAAGCAAGCAAGGAGTACTCTAAGTAAAAAGTCAAATAATTAATCTTCTTTCAATGGGTGTAGAGCGAGAGATTGTTAATCAAATATTTCCAGTCCCATTAATGAGCATTCATTACTCGATGAAAAGGTTTGAAATTGAATGGCCAATGCTTATTCATTTCAAACCAAATCTTTGCACTATTGCAAAGCTGAAAACAAAAAAAGAAAAATGTGCTTCATTTACACATGCAACGAGCTATGCCATTGCTTATATAAAGAGCTAAAATGCAAATGTTTCATGCTTCAACTAAGAGAAAGAAAGAAAGAAAAGAAAGGCATTGTGAAAGTAAAGAATATAGTTAGTGTTCTAATGAGAGAGCAAATAAGAGAAAATAGGATATTCAACAATTGGGTTTTTGGGATGTTTATTAGGGTGTTGTTGATCACAGATAATTAAAATACCCTATCCAATCTAAGAAAAATTTGTGGTACATTTTCAAAAAGGTAATTTTGTTATATTTTATCAATTGTTGTGAATCTTAAGCTTTTAGATATTGTACTATTGTAAATCACCTATTTTCATAGTGGATTCTACTCAAATTTTTTCCTGTGGTTTTTTTTTTTATTTCGAAGAGTTTTTCACATAAAATTTAGTATCCTTTTATTTTTGCATGTATAATTATTTTTAGGCTTAGATTTTATCTTCTTAGTATTATTGGCTGACTGAATTGTCTAAATCTTATGGGTCTAATCACGTTATTCGGCTATTATTTTTATCCCAGAGACCAACAACTTTTGGGGTTAAAAATGCTTGGTTTTTTACCTGTAGGAAATTATATAGTTTTAAAAATGCTTTAGTTTGTTATATTGAACAACAACATGCTCAAACATCCATGGAAATTGAAGGGCTAAAAAAAAGGTTCTATTATTATAATTCTATTCAAAACTATTTGTTCAGCATTAAATTTAGCAACCACAATCATGATGGTATTTTTGTACATTAAAATGTTTTATAATAAAATTTAGGGGCCGTTCATTATTCCATGAGATGTTCAAATTTGCCAATGCCATTTGGATGTTTATATATTTTAAGACAAATGGTAGTATATTTCTTGTTTTTTGGTCGTCATTTCTTTGGGTTCTTCCCTTTTGCAGGAGTTCATTACTAGAAGATTTGCCAGGGAGTGAAGATATTCACAAATCATTTTACTTTTCGTCTGAATGTCAGTATGGGAGGTTGCCGGTTGATTATCTTCCAATAGCTATAAGTTCAGATTCTCAAAGTATTCAAATAATCATGGTATGGGATGCATAAATTATCTCAAAACACATGCATTTTCCCCATCCCTGAATTCAGACAAAGAACTTTGTGCTTTGCATTTTATACCATGCATTTTTGAGCTGAAGAATATCCCAACTGTAAAGGTGAGATTTTTTACATGATGCTACCCCTATTTGTGTTAAGTACTTCGTTCTCCAGCTAACGTTTTAAAACTGTTCTGGTCCAACAACTCTTGTATGACATAAATGCATATTTGTCACATATGTTTATTTCTATTTCCATTACCGAAAGTATGCATTTTATTAGGCCAATCTCAACAATCAGACAATTATTTTTGCAAAACTTATGATTAAGTTAAAACTGTTTTGATTTTGTTACTAAAGCCCATGCCTTCAGATATGCCAACTTAGAAAGAACATGTTTCAGAAATTCTTTTCTAATGATAGAAATTCTTTTGTAGTCAATAAATCTATACTAAGATGTCCCATTCCAGCCACGCTCATAGCGAATATATGCAACAAAAATCAAACCAATTTAAAGCCTTGTCAAATATATAAAGATCGAAAACTCTTCAGTTTCCAACCATTCTTTAGAGAATCATTCACAACGATCAATTACCTAAGCATTCTAGTTTCCTGTTCAGCATAGTTACAATCCTTGTAATTGGTGCTTCAAATTTCCTTGCTAAGTGTTCGTAACAGTAATAACATATATTACTTGGACCAAGGTGTGAGTGTCAGATATGTGAATGTGTTTGACACAAATATGTTCAAAGTTTTTAAAATTTTTCATGTATTTAAAGGGTCATATCCTTATATCAATATACGAATATACATCAGATATGAATTTTGTATGCAGGTACTTCAGAAAAAATGAAGAGTCGGAGCAATGTATGTGATATTGTTAACCTTACAGTCGATAGCATTCTCTTCCTTAGGATGAAGAAAGCTTAAACAGATGAAAGAGCCATTCCTCAAGGATGCTCTTTTCAATTGTGAGTATTGAATTTTGTGACTTTCAAACCTTTCAAGTCTTAGCTTTAAGGATTTCTTTCAGTACCTTCAATTATCACTTGGAACACGACCATATGTGTATTTTGAAATGCGATTGATTGTGAGGACTGGGGAGAGCAGAATATATTTTAGAGTATTTTATTCCAAAAACCTTTTTCTTTTACATTTATTAGATATTTTAGTTGTTCTTCTTAACATTTCCTCTTTACTAATTTAATAATATTACATACAATTCGAATGCTAGTTATCAGATTGTTGTTATTGTTTATGATAGATACTTTCTTAGTTCAGTTTATAGTTTTTTATGTTTTGAATTACTTTGGTGAGTTTAAATCCCTTAAGGACTCTAATGTTATATGAGAAATCAGTAGAAATACTTGATTTTTAAGCTCATCTGAGGCTATCTGCCATACATAGTGCATCATCCTAAACTTATATTATGAAAATTTAATGAGTTTCTAAGGTTATAAGACTGAGTAATCAATGTAGTTTTTGCATAAGGCACCAGCCGCCAAAATCCTAGTCCCTTTTGAAAGGAAATGCGCAAATGGATTTGTCTCCGAGGGAATGTCACTTGAAGAATCTGTTTTGAAGGAGCTTGAAGTTGTGATGGCTCAGATGAGTAACCAAAATAAGCAAATTATTTCGTTAGCAAATAACATAAAAGTAACTTTTTTACTAAAATCCTGTATTTTGATTCCTCTAATTGTTTGATAAGACTCAGTTTTACTTTTAAGATGCATTCTACAGTCTTGCCAATAACTCTAAATAAAATCCTGTATCACTGAACCTACATGGAAACCTCTATGTGCGAAGTCCTTATCCAAAGTGGACAATTCCAGAAAAAGAAATCAAGTTAACTCTTACAAGAATTTTCAGTATTACTTTGTATTTTTCTTATGTTTTATTCACATTTATTGTTTTCTAATTGCTTGAAAATATTACTGGTTATATTGCTCTAACGTTTTATTTTTCTTAAGGTACCTGTATTTTACACCCATATTTTAAGTATATCAAGATTTAGGCATACAAATATAACCTTTTAACAACTCGCTAATGTATATATCCATATCGGACATACAGCCGTATCTGACACTCGTTCCTAAGTATGAGTAATAAGGGTTACTTGATAAGGTAATGTTGTTACACTTTAAATTTGAGCCAACTTGATTGGAAATAGGGAATACAGAGCCAAAAATGGTACTTTTTTGCTCAAATTATTGTTGAAATGTTCTTATTTATCACAAAATATTTAGTTTCCTAAATATAAAGTCAATCAGATCCCTAACTTATAGTTAGGAATGAGGTATAGCTAAGAATTAGGTGCTAATTAGTTTTTATTCTTAGTCTTATGTTCACACTTCATTGTATCGTATAAATTCTTGTACATTCTATTGACAACAAAATATTGAATTATCTTATATCTTTCAGGCTAGTATCAGAGCTATGACTCCCTTGAATTTGTTGTTATGAACAATTAGTGATAAAGCTGAATTATCAAAAACCAATCTCATCCTTGTTGTGGTTCAGTTTGAAGGCTTTTTCAATGTAGGCATTATTCTCACTGAATCAAATTATGATGTGTGGTCACAACTGATGGAGATTTATATTGCTGAAAGGGAAAAACTTTCCTATATTCGTGGCAAACCAAAGCCACCTCCAAAATCAGAAGAAGGGTATGAAAAGTGGTATGGAGAGAATCAAAAAGTTAAAAGGTGGCTGTTGATGTCCATGACAACAGAAATTATGAAATGGTATGTTCACCTACCTATTGCTCATGCAATTTGGACAGCTGTGTTAAAAGCCTTTTATTATGGTAGTGACGAATTACAAATCTTTGCCTTGAATCAAAAGGCATTCGCTGCCAAATAGAGTGAAAAATCTCTCTCTAAATATTATGGTGAATTAATTAAAATCTTTCAAGAATTAAACCATCGAGATAAAGTGGTCATGAGGGACCCTAATGATGTTGAAGCATACCGAAAGTCTATTGAAAGATTGAGGGTGCACATATTCCTTGCTGGACTTAATGATTATTTTGAACAGGTTCGTGGAGATACTTTACGCAAAGAATCAATCCCAAATCTGGAAAAATGCTATACTATAATCTGACGAGAAGCAAATCATTGTGTTACATTCAAAAGGAAAGTATGAAAACTCTAAAGCTGCAGCAATGGTGACTCAAAATAAGTAAAAAAATTACAATGGTGCTGGAAAATCTACTTACAAATATACCCATTACGATCAGCTTGGACATACCAAGGAGCGTTACTATGAAATTGTGGGATATCCAGATTGGTGGGATCATAATCGAGCACTTTGAAGGAGAAATACAAAGAAAACTCAACCTACTGTTGCTACGATTGAAGCAAACACAGAATATGACACTTGGCTCAAAAATTAGAAGAGAGAAATTACTCTCAATTAAAGAAAAAAATTTATTATTTCTTGGTGTGAATAAAATGGAATGACCCCTATTTATACTAGTTTTATAAGGGGTTATAATTTATACTCCTAGAAGATAACTTCTATAGGAGATTATTAATTACAAGATAATTTGATTTTTATAACATTATTTGATTTTTATCCAAGATTATTAGTTACAAGAGGATATTATCTTGTGATCCTTATCATTTTCCCTGGGTTAGACTGGACTGGACTCACCTTTGAGTCAAACTCAGCATCGTTCTCAAAGTATGGTGAAAGATCGATGACATTGAAAGTAGCAAAGACTTCATAAGCGCTTGGTAGTTCAACTTTGTATGCATTGTTGTTGATTTTCTGCATAACTTTGAATAGAACATCGGCTCAGGTTGATAACTTAAAATTTGGTTGGTTTGGAAATCGTTCCTTTTGCAAGTGTATCCATACTAAGTCTCCTACTTTGAAAGTCTGTTGTCTCCTATGCTTGTCACGCCGAGCCTTGTATCTTATGTTTTGCTTTTGGATTCACTTTCGGACTTATTCATGCAACTTCTTGATTTTCTTTGCCCTTTGGTCTCCGTCAGCACTGTATTGTGGCTGGTTGGATGAAAGGGTTAAGTCTAATGGACTAAGCAGATGCTTGCCATAAATCACCTTAAATAGACACTTACTGGTTGCTTGATTAATTGAGTTATTGTAGGCGAACTCAACCTGTGTGAGTATAAGATCCTAATGTTTCAAATTTTTCCTAATAAAGCTCCAAAGTAGGTTTCCCAAAATTCTGTTAACTGCTTCAGTTTATCCATCTATCTGAGGATGGCTAGCACTACTGACTTAAAGCTTATTTCTTATTTTCTTCCATAGAGTCCTCCAAAAGTGGCTTAAGAACTTGACATCCCGGTCAGAAGTGATAGTTTTCGGAATACCATGGAGATGAAATATGATTCTACAACTTAAACAGCATCATTCGTCTTTTGGCATGGGATAAAATCTACCATCTTTGAAAATCTATCCATAACTACCATTATGGAGTCTTTTTGTCTTTGAGTCTGAGGTAATCTAAGAACAAAATGCATACTTACCTCTTCCGCACCTGGAACAGGAATAGGCATGTATAATCCTGTATTTTAGCTTTTGGACTTAGCCAAGTGACAAGCTTTACATTTTTGGATATGCCTATTGATATCTTTTTCAAGCTTGGGCCAGTAGAAATTTTCTTTAACTAAGGCCATAGTTTTATCTCATCCAAAGTGACATGCTAATCCTTCATTGTGGGCCTCCCAGATAATTGTTTCTCGTAATGAGCATTGAGGAATGCAAAGAGTTTTTCCTTAAAATAAGAAACCTTCATGCCTGTGACACTACTGAAAAGGTTATGCCTCTGTGTAATTCCATACTTTACGAAAATCAGGATCATCCTGGTATAGCTCTTTGATAACTTCAAACCCAACAACTTTTGCTTGAGGAGTAGTTAACAAAGTTTGAAGTTGGCTAAGTACATCAGCTACAGAATTCAAGGTTTTCGCCTTATGCTTGAGCAGGAATAGATAAAATTGCAAAATTTCACTCCAAATGGTGTGTCTACAGTTGATATTCTGTTGAGAATTCAGATGCTTGAGGGCTTTTTGGTTCAAGTAGAGAATGAACTCCTTATTCAACAAATAATGACTCTAATGTTGTAAAGCTTGGACAATGGCATAGAACTCTTTATTGTAAGTGAAGTATTTGAGTTTGACCTCATTTAACTTTTCACTAAAGAAGGCAATTGTATGTCTCTCCTAACTAATAATAGCACTAATCCCAGTATTGGAAGCATCACAGTTGACTTAGAACACTTGGTCAAAATTTAGAAGGGCTAGCATAGGGGCTTTTGTCAAACGCTTCTTTAGTTCCTCAAAGCTTTTCTGAGCTTGCTCTGTCCATTTGAACTTACCTCCTTTGATGCAGTCTGTAAACGGTGCAGTAATGAAACTAAAATTCCTGATAAATCTTTTATAGAAGAAAGCTAATCCATGGAAGCTTCAAACATCTTGGGTAGATACTGAAATGGGCCAACTATTGGTGGCCTCAATCTTGCTCGGGTCAACTCGAACACCTTCAGCGTGATGATATATCCTAGAAAATTCACTTCATTGGTCAAGAAAAAACATTTCTTCAGGTTGGCATAGAGTTTCTACTTCTAAAGAGTCTAGAATACTTGCCATAAGTGGTCTAAGTGATTGTCGGGGTTTTGGCTATAGATGAGAATATTGTCAAAGTAAATGACAATAAATTTCCCAATGAAGGGTCGAAGTGTCTGATTCATCAAACGCATGAATGTGCTAGAGGTATTTGTTAACCCGAAAGGCATCATCGTCCATTCATATAGGCCATCTCTTATTTTGAAGGCAGTTTTCCATTCATCTCCAAGCCAAATTCTGATCTAATGATACCTACTTCGCAGGTCAATCTTAAAAAAAATAGTTGCACCATGTAGTTGATCCAACATATCATTAAGTCGAGGTATCAAGAATCCATACTTATAGTGATCTTGTTGACTGCTCGACAATCAACACACATTCTCCAACTTCCATCTTTCTTAGGTAACAAGAGTATGGGCATAACACAAGGACTAACACTTTCTTGGATCATTCTTTTCTTTAACAATTCTTCAACTTATCATTAAACTTTAGCATGTTCCTGGGGACTCATCCTGTAAATAGGTTTATTAGCAATTACTGCTCTTGGGATAAGGTAAATTGCGTGTTGTATATCACGTTTGGGTGGTAGTCCAGGTGGAATTTCATCAGGTACAACTTCTAAAAATTCAGCTGGCAATTGTTTGATTTCTAGCAGAATGATGGTTCTTTCATTTGACTCAAGCAACAAGACCAATCCCATGGTTTAGGCTTTCGCTTTCGTCACCTTGAATTGTTCATTAGCAATTAAGGACACTAGCGGCTTAGACTCATTCTTGCCTTGTTTATATTTACTAGGTGGCAACATTCCTAGCTTGATCTTTACTCCGTTGTATAAAGCATGGCGGTCATATTGCCAAGGTCTCCCTAGTAGAAGAAGCCAGGCATCCTTGGGAACAACATCACACCATACTCCATCTTAATACTTCTTGCCAATTGAAAAAGAAATAAGGCATCGTTTAGAAACTTATACCTTATTTCCTTTGTTGAACCATTGTAATTTGCATGGATGTGCATGAACTTGAGTGGATAGGTTCAGCTTCTTCAGCATGTAGTTGGATACTAAATTCTCATAGCTTCCATTATCGAAGATTACATCACATACTTTGCCTTGGGTAGTACAGCGGGTGTGAAAAATATTTTGACGTAGCCATGACTCCTTTTTTGCTTATGCTATATGCAAGCTTCGCCTAATCACCAATGTTTCACCATGGTCGGCAGGCGTGACTTCTTCATCAAATACTGGCTCCTCATCAAATAGGGCTCGTTTTCTTCTTCAAATGCTGCATAAGCTTCTCCTTCAATAATGGTAACAACCTTGCGATCGGGATATTCTAAAGCAATGTGGCTGAAACCTTGGCATTTAAAGCATTTAGGTGCTTTAGAGTTGGAATCTCTGGCAGCTTTAGGTGGAGGCTTGCTTGAAGAGTTAGGTTGTTAAACTGGAGTCCTATGGACATCAGAAGGATTCTTGGTAGAGGAAAGAGGTTGGTAAAAAGGTCTTCTAAGTAACTGCTTCCCAACACGGATGGCTAGATGAATGACGTCATCTAAAGTCCAGTATTATTGAAGCTGGACCTGATAAGCGATGTTAGTGTTCAACCCTCTAAGGTAGCGGGCTATAGTTTGCTCCTTTTTTTCTTAGATATCATATTTCATCATGAGCTTTTCAAATTCCCTGGTATATTCCTCTACAGATAGAGTCTTTTGGCAAAGATTATGTAGTTGAAGAAAATAATCTTGATAATAATGTCCAAGTAGGAACTTATGTGTGAGTTCGCATCGCATCTTTTTTCATATTCGAATCTTGCTTTTCCCTTCACACGCATGCTTCCTCTTAAGATTTTCCTACCATATGAAAGCATGCTTCTTAAGCTTGATGGCAACAATCTTGACTTTTTGGTCCTCTGGCACCTTTTTATATTCAAACACTCACTTAACTATTTGGAGCCACTTTACAAACTCGTCTGGTTGGTGCTTTCCTTCAAAATCTAGAATGTCAACTTTGATATCGCTATTGCAGACTGTCGGTCTCCAAGGCCGATGATTGTCGACTGACGAAGTGTCACTACTATCTAAATTATCTTCTATTTGTCTTCCTTGTGCATCCAACTGGGCTTGTTGAATATTCACCATCTCTTGCAATAATTGAACTTGTCGTCTCAATTCTTCTATCTCAACTTTGTGCACAGATCTTCGTTTTAGAGGCATATTATAGGCTACTGAAAACAAAGGGGACGGCTTAAGGATGAAATTAGGAATTAAGTTCAAAAGTTGGGGTCAAAATGAAATTTTAAAAAATTTAGGGCTTGGATGTAATTTCAAGAAATCAAGAGGTTAATTTACAATTTTGAAAAGTTCAAGGGTTGATAAGAAATTTTGAAAAGATAAGGGGTTGTACTAAAATTTTGAATAGCTTAGGGGTTAGAATGCAATTAAAAAAATATATGTTGATTGGGTGATGACGTGGCTACAAAAATCATTTTTGTAAATGACGATGAGGCTTCAATTATTGGAGAAGGGTCTTTAACTCTCACTAATTCTTGGAATTTGGATTCTGTTATTGTTGTTCTTACTTAGGCTACGATCTCTTGTCTGTCTCTCAAATTACAACTGCCTTATCTTGTGATGTAAGTTTTTGGCCTAACTTTTTTCTCTTTAAGGACATCCAAACAAAACTGACGACTGATTGTGGTGTTAAGAACGGGAACCTGTACTACTTGGACCTAAAGTCAAAAACTTCAAACAAGCTAATTCAAGTCTTGGGGGTGAATGACTCTAGTGTGAAAAAGAACAAAGCAGAAATCTGGTTACAGCACAGACGATTGGGGCATGCATCTTTTGATATCTAAAAAGGTTGTTTCCTACTTTGTTTGGAAGAATCGATGTTTCTATTTTTCGTTGTGATGTATGTGGACTTGCAAAAAGTCATCGAACTTCATTTCTTTCAATTTTAAATAAAAGTCCTTTGCCTTTTACGGTTGTCCACTTTGATGTATGGGGGCCATCTAAAATTCCAACTTTGGGTGGATCTGGTTGGTTTGTTACATTCATTAATGATTGTACTAGAATGACTTGGTTGTGGCTAATGAAATCCAAAAGTGAAGTGAATTTATTGTTTCAAAAGTTTCATAGAATTATTAAAACTCAATATCATGCACATATCCAAGTTC
>JAQSVH010183896.1:0-19057 GCA_029448705.1 Adansonia digitata | reverse complement strand
AACATGCCTATCGAATTGCCATGGCCTACCCAACAATATATGACTAGCTTGCATAGGCACAACATCACACATAACTTTATCCGCTTATCTACCAATAGAGAATGCAATAACTACTTGCTTAGTAACTTTAACTTTACCACTATCATTCAACCATTGTAGTCTATATGGGTTAGGGTGTTTATGACATTTCAGCCCTAACTTCTCTACCAAAGTAGTACTAGCTACATTAGTGCAACTACCCCTATCTATGATCTGCTACAAACTTTCCCACCTATCAAGCATCTAGTGTGAAATAGGTTTTCCCTTTATTCTAGGCTATCTTCTTTTATATTCAAGTTTAATGCACACCTAGCAACTAAAGATTCACCCTTAACAGCATATTCAACACTCTCATCAATATCAGAACAATCTTCTAAAGGTGACATACTCATATCACTAACATTAGACTCATTGCCTCTATTAGACTCAAAAATAATATCATTACCCTTAATAAACATAGTCTTTCTATTAGGATAATCAGATGCATAATGACCACACCCTTGATGTTTAAAGCACTTAATATCCTGATGTTTAGAAGGTTTAAAATATGGATCAATAGTACCCTTTTGAATTGAAGTACTCTTCTCCTTGCTTTTATTTGTTTCATTGCATTTCTCCTTGGAATCCGAATAATGCTCCCTCTTTTTATCTTTATTTTTTCTTTATTTTAGACTCCATTTACTGTTGGAATTTGAGAAAAACTTGGCAGCCCTTCTTTGTTTTTATTGCTTCTCCATCTTCGTGGCAATGTTCACTAGGTCCTCTATCTTGACATAATTTTGCAACTCAATCACATTAGCAATTTCCCTATTCAAACCACCCATGAACTGAGCAATTGTCACCTCTTCCTCCTCTTCTATATTAGCTTTAATCAATAGCATCTCCATCTCCTTGTGATAATCTTTTACTGATCTCGATCCTTATGTGAGTCCATGTAATTGCTGGTATAACTCTCTATAGCAATAAGATGGCATAAACCTTTTCTTCATCATTCTTTTAATCTCTTCCCAAGTGGATATATGTAGTTCTCTGTTCCTCTTCCTATTCTTTATCAAGTCATCCCACTAAACTAGTGCATAATCAGAGAATTCCACTACTACCAATCTTACTTTTTTATCTTTAGAATAGTTATGACAAGCAAAAATCATGTCGACCTTTCTTTCCCACTCTAAGTACACTTCAACATCATTCCTACCTTTTAAGGGTGGAGTTTTTATCTTGATGGCATTAATATTGCTATCTTTTCTCTCCACTCTTTCTTCCTCCTTTCTCTACCCCTCACGAATTACGCTTCATGTTCATACTTATCATACCTTCTTCCTAGTTCTTCTTCCTTATTCCTTTGACTGTCAATTGATCTACTATGTTTTTGGATTCTACTGGCTTCATTAATTCTTTCATTCATCCCATCCATCCTAGTAGACAACTTCTTGAACTCACTCATGAATGCCTTATACATTAATTTTAGATCAAGCATAATTTCATCCTCCCTCTCATGTAATGTTTCCTTTCCATCTCTACTTTGGGCCATTTTTAAAAACAAAAAACTACAAGAAAATGGTTAGCAATAAAAGAACCACACAATTCACTTCTTTATGTGTTCACTCAAAAGATGGCACTCCACTCATGTTTCTCTTAAAATTGGCTTTTACCCTCTTTTAAGCTTTCACACTCAAGCTTGCTGTGATCAATTACACTTCAAAATTCAATTTCCAGTCAAGGTAATTCACAAATAGCAAATTAAAACTAGGAATGCAATGAAAACACCTAATAAAGAAGATAGGCACAAAACTAGAAGCAAGACTACCAAAATGAAGAAAGATGAAATGAGCAAACAAGAGGAAGATATGTATGCTGCTCAAAATATAGATTTCAAATTAACAAGAATCAAATTATTAATTATTTAGTTCCTCTTTTTTTTTTTACTCAAGCAACTTATCTATATTTATTTTATTTTATTTTATTTTTTTAATTTTATATGATAGCTAGGGCAGTAAATAACTCAAAGAACAAATATAAGAAAAAGATAAGATAAGAAAAAACTCAAGAACAAGATGAACCCAGCAAATAACTCAAAGAACAAATATGAGAAAAAGAAAAGATAAGAAAAATCTCAAGAACAAGATAAACCCAGCAAATAACTCAAGGAACAAATATGAGAAAAAGAAAAGATAAGAAAAAACTCAAGAACATGATGAACCCAGTAAATAACTTAAAGAACAAATATGAGAAAAAGAAAAGACAAGACAAAAACTCAAAAAGAAGATGAACCGAACAACATAAATAAGAATTTATCCCAATCCAAGCTCTGATGCCAAATGATTCGAAACCCTAAGGCTAAAGAACCCAAAACCCCGTAAACACACACTTTGGCAAGAACATGAACAAGAAGAAATTCCCAACCCTAATGAACCCCCAATCAATTATATGAATGGAAATGCATATGATAAGATTGATTTGAAAACAAGAATAGAATTTGCCACAAGAATTACCTTGATAAGAATTATATTCTTGATGCACTAGAAGAAGAGAAGCAATCTTCCCTAAGATGAGTAAAAACTCAATAAATTTCCAATAACCAAATCTCCCACCTAATGTTCATTATAAGGTATTTATACCTTTTGAAAACCAAAAAAAAAAATCCTAGAGATATAAAAGGCCTTCAAACATGGGCCTTCCATCAAAATAACTAAAGCCCAAACCTAACATCTCTAAAATACAGCCCATTAAGCCTAAAGGTTTAAATTAAATGAGTTGAAAGCTAATAAAAGCCCATGTCACTAAAACAAGCCCATAATGAATTAAAAAGAAGCCCACATGCAAAATACAAGTAGTGGGCTACCTAAAGCTATTCTTCTAACTTAAAATAATTAATTAAAAAAGAATTAGAGTCTTCTTGCAAATTTAGCCCTACTTCACTAGATATGATGCCGTTGGTCCTTATTGCCTCTTGAGATTCCATGCCATCTATAATTCTGCCCATGTAGGATTGAAGTGCTTCTCTAAACTTCTTAACCCTTGATCTTGTTATCGATATATTTGACATTGCTAGCTCATCTTCGGTTCCATTCCTCTTGCAATGTACCATGGTTCATTCCTCTTGCAATACACGAAATTGATCTTTTGGATTTGTGGGACAAGCTTTTCTTTACACCATTTTCTTTGTAATTAAGGTTTATTCATGAAATAAGACTAGCATGAATACTTATAATAATCTCCATTCTTTTTGTTATGGGCACTAAATCATGTTCTTTTCATTAGGCAGATAACATTGATGCTTTGGATTCACAAGAAAAGCATTTCTTTACACTAATTTCATTATAATCAAAGTTCATCCATAAAATAACAGAAACTTGGATACTCATGATGAACTCCATTCTTTTTGCTGTGGGCATCATAGTCATGTCCTTCTCATTAGGATCCACGATATTAACACTTTAGATTCACAAGAAAAGCTTATCTTCCCACTATTTGCCTTATAATCAATGTTCATCCGTGAAATGAGATAAACTTTGATACTTGTAATTAACTCCATTCTTTTGTTATGGGTACTACAATCATCTCTTCCTCATTGGGATACACGATATTGATGCTTTGGATTTGCAAGAAAAGCTTTTGTTTTCACCATTTTCCTTATAATCAAAGTTTATCCGTGAAGTGAGACAAACTTGGATACTCGTAATAAAGTCCATTCTTTTTGTTATGGGCACTACAATCATGTCCTCCTCATTGAGATACATGATATTGATGCTTTGGATTTACAAGAAAAGCTTTTCTTTCCACTATTTTCCTTATAATTAATGTTCATCCATCAAATGAGACAAACTTGGATATTTATAGTAATCTCTATTCTTTCTGTTATGGGTGCTATAATCATGTCTTCCTCAATAGGATGCACGATATTGATGCTTTTGATTTGCAAGAAAAGCTTTTCTTTCCAACATTTTCCTTTTAACCAAAGTTCATCCATGAAATGAGACAAACTTGGATATTCGTAATATTCTCCATTCTTTTTGTTATGGGCACTACAATAATGTCCTCCTCAATGGGATACACAATATTGATGCTTTAGATTTGCAAGAAAACCTTTTCTTTCTACCATTTTCCTTATAATCAAAGTTCATCTGTCAAATGAGACAAACTTGTACACTCATAGTAAACTTCATTTTTGTTATGGGCACTATATCATGTTCTCATTGGGGTAGATGATATTGATGCTTCGAATTCATAAGAAAGCCTTTTCTTTCCACAATTTTCCTTATAATCAAAGTTCATCCGTCAAATGAAACAAACTTAGATACTCGTAATAAACTCCATTCTTTTTTGTTATAGGCACTACAATTATGTCCTCCTCATTGGGATACACGATATGGATGCTTTGGATTTGCAAGAAAAGATTTTCTTTCCACCATTTTCCTTGTAATTAATGTTTATTCCTGAAATGAGACAAACATTGATACTCGTAATAATCTCCATTCTTTTTGTTTTAGGCACCACAATCATGTTCTCCTAATTGGGGTAGACAATATTAATGCCTTGGATTCACAAGAAAAGCTTTTGTTTCCACCATTTTTCTTGTAATCAAAGTTACATCTGTGAAATGAGACAAACTTGGATACTCATAATAAACTCCATTCTTTTTGTTATGGGCACTACAATCTTGTCCTCCTCATTGGGATACATGATATTGATGCTTTGGATCTACAAGAAAAGCTTTTATTTCCACCATTTTCCTTGTAATGAAAGTTCATCCATGAAGTGAAACAAATTTTGATACTTGTAATCAACTCTATTCTTTTTGTTATGGGCACCACAATCATGTCCTCCTCATTGGGATACACGATATTGATGCTTTTGATTTGCAAAAAAAGCTTTTCTTTCCACCATTTTCCTTTTCATCAAAGTTCATCCGTGAAATAAGACAAACTTGGATATTCGTAATATTCTCTATTGTTTTTGATATGGGCACTACAATAATGTCCTCCTTAATGGGATACACGATATTGGTCCTTTGGATTTGTAAGAAAAGCTTTTTTTCCCCCATTTTCCTTGTAATCAAACTTTATTTATGAAATGAGACAAACTTTTACACTCATAATAAGCTCTATTATTTTTGTTATGTGCACTACAATCATGTCCTCTTTATTGGGATACATGATATTGATGCTTTGGATTTGCAAGAAAAGCTTTTCTTTCCACCATTTTCCTTATAATTAATGTTTATTCGTGAAATAAGGCAAACTTGGATATTCATAATAATCTCCATTCCTTTTGTTATGGACGCTACAATCATGTGCTCTTCAATGGGATACACGATATTGATGCTTTTGATTTGGAAAAAAAGCTTTTCTTTCCACCATTTTCCTTATAATCAAAGTTTATCCGTGAAATAAGATAAACTTGGATATTCATAATATTCTCCATTCTTTTTGTTATGGGCACTACAATAATACCTTCCTCAATGGGATACACGATATTGATGCTTTGCATTTGCAAGAAAAGCTTTTTTTCCCCTATTTTCCTTATAATTAATGTTCATCCGTGAAATGAGACAAAGTTGGATATTCATAATAATCTCCGTTCTTTTTGTTATGGGTGCTAAAATCATGTCCTCTTTAATGGGATACATGATATTGATGCTTTTGATTTGTAAAAAAGGCTTTTCTTTCCACCATTTTCCTTATAATCAAAGTTTATATGTTGAATGAAACAAACTTGGATATTGTAATATTCTCCATTCTTTTGCTGTGGCACTAAAATAATGTCCTCCTAAATGAGACACATAATATTGATACTTTGGATTTACAAGAAAAGCTTTTTTTCCCTTATTTCCTTACAATCAAAGTTCATCCCTGAAATTAGACAAACTTGTACATTCGTAATAAACTCCATTCTTTTCGTTATGGGCACACAATCATGTTTTCCTCAAGGGGGTAGATGATATTGATTCTTTGGATTCACAAGAAAGGCTTTTCTTTCCACCGTTTCCCTTATAATTGAAGTTCATCTGTGAAATGAGACAAACTTGGATACTTGTAATAAACTCCATTCTTTCTGTTATGGGCACTACAATCATGTCCTCCTTATTGGGATACATGATATTGATGCTTTGGATTTGCAAGAGAAGTTTTTCTTTCCACCATTTTCCTTGTAATTAATGTTTATTCGTGAAATGATACACACATTGATTCTTATAATAATCTCATTTTTTTGTTGTAGGCACCACAATCATGTTTGCCTAATTGCGGTAGACAATATTGACACTTTTGATTCGCCAGAAAAGCTTTTCTTTCTACCATTTTCCTTGTAATCAAAGTTCATTATTGAAATAAGACAAACTTGGATACTCGTAATAAACTCCATTCTTTTTGTTACGGGCACTACAAATCATGTCTTCCTCCTTGGGATACACGATATTGATGCTTTGGATTTTCAGGAAAAGCTTTTCTTTCTACCATTTTCCTTATAATCAAAGTTCATCTGTGAAATAATACAAACTTGTACACACATAATAAACTCCATTCTTTTGTTGTGGGCACTACAATCATGTTCTCCTTATTAGGCTAGATGATTTTAATGCTTGGGATTCACAAGAAATGCTTTTCTTTCCACCATTTTCCTTATAATCAAAGTTTATCTGTGAAATGAGAAAAGCTTGGATACTCATAATAAACTCCATTCTTTTTGTTATGGGCACAATAATTATGTCTTCCTCATTGGGAGACACAATATTAGCGCTTTGGATTTGCAAAAAAAGCTTTTTTTTCCACCATTTTCCTTATAGTTAATGTTTATTTGTGAAATGAGACACACATTGATTCTTGTAATAATCTCATTTTTTTTGTTATAGGCACCACAATCATGTTCGCCTAATTGCGGTAGACAATATTGACGCTTTTGATTCGCCATAGAAGCTTTTCTTTCTGCCATTTTCCTTGTAATCAAAGTTCATTCGTGAAATAAGACAAACTTGGATACTCATAATAAACTCTATTTTTTTTTATTATGGGCAATACAATCATGTCTTCCTCCTTGGGATACATGATTTAATGCTTTCAATTTTTAGGAAAAGCTTTTCTTTCCACCATTTTCCTTATAATCAAAGTTCATCTATGAAATAAGACAAACTTGTACACACATAATAAACTCCATTCTTTTATTGTGGGCACTACAATCATGTTCTCCTCATTGGGGTAGATGATTTTGATGCTTTCGATTCATAAGAAAAGCTTTTTTTTCCACCATTTTCCTTATAATCAAAGTTCATCCGTGAAATGAGAAAAGCTTGGATACTCATAATAAACTCCATTCTTTTTGTTATGGGCACAATAATTATGTCCTCCTCATTGGGAGACACAATATTGATGCTTTCGATTTGCAAGGAAAGCTATTCTTTCCTCTATTTTCCTTCTAATCAAAGTTTATTTGTAAAATGAGACAAACTTGTAAACTCATAATAAACTCCATTTATTTTGTTATGGGCACTACAATCATGTTCTCCTTATTGGGGTAAATGATATTGATGCTTTGGATTTGCAAGAAAAGCTTTTCTTTAGACCATTTTCCTTAAAATCGAAGTTTATCTATGAAATGAGACAAACTTGGATACTCGTAACAAACTCTATTCTTTTTGTTATGGGCACTACAATCATGTCCTCCTCATTGGGATACACAATATTGATGCTTTGGATTTGCAAGAAAAGCTTTTTTTTCTACCATTTTTCTTTGTAATTAATGTTTATTTGTGAAATGAGACAAACATTGATTCTTGTAATAATCTCTATTCTTTTTGTTATGGGCACCACAATCATGTTCTCCTAATTAGATTTCAAAGATGAGCAGTAATTGTAAGGAAAATGGTGGAAAGAAAAGCTTTTCTTGCAAATTCCTATTTATAAAAGGAAACGAGATTATTATGAGTGTCCAAGTTTATCGCATTTCTGGGATGAACTTTGATTATAAAGAAAATGGTGGAAAGAAAAGCTTTTTTTGCAAATACAAAGCATCAATTTTGTGTATTCTAATGAAGAGGACATGGTTGTAGTGCTGATAACAAAAAGAATGGAGATTATTACAAAGATCCAAGTTTGTCTCATTTCATAGATGAACATTAATTATAAGGAAAATGGTGAAAAGAAAAGCTTTTCTTGGAAATCCAAAGTATCAATATCATGTATCCCAATGTGGAGAACATGATTGTAGTGCCCAATAATAGAAAAAGCTGAGATTATTATGAGTATCAAAGTTTGTCTCATTTCACAGATAAACTTTGATTATAAGGAAAATGGTGGAAAGAAAAAATTTTATTGCAAATCCAAAGCATCAATATCGCGTATCCCAATATGGAGAACAAGATTTTAGTGCCAATAACAAAAAGGGTGAAGATGATTACGGGCATGCTATTTTGTCTTATTTCATGGATAAACTTTGATTAGAAGGAAAATGGTGGAAAGAAAAGCTTTTCCTACAAATCCAAAGCATCAACATCGTAAACCCCAATGAGGAGAACATGATTGTAGTGCCTATAACAAAAAGAATGAAGATTATTATGAGTATCCATGTTTGTCTCATTTCATGAATGAACATTTATTACAAGGAAAATGGTGGAAAGAAAAGCTTTTCCTGCAAATCCAAGGCATCAGTATAGCGTATCCCAATGAAGAGAACATGATTGTAGCGCCCATAACAAAAAGAATGGAGATTATTTTGAATATCCAAGTTTGCCTCATTTCATAGATGAACATTAATTATAAGAAAAATGGTGGAAAGAAAAACTTTTCTTGCAAATCTAAAGCATGAATATCATGTATCCCAATAAAGAGAACATGATTGTAGTGCCCATTGAGAAAAAGAATCTAAAACATCAATATCGTGTATCGCAATGTGTGGAACGTCATTGTAGTGCCAATAACAAAAAGAATGGAGAATATTATGAGTATCCAGGTTTGTCTCATTTAACGGATGAACATTAATTATAAGAAATTTAGTGGAAATAAAAGCTTTCCTTGCAAATCTAAAGCATTAATATCGTGTATCCCAATTTGGAGAACATGATTGTAGCACCTATTCACAAAAAGAATGGAGATTATTATGATAATCTAAGTTTAACTCATTTCACGGAAGAACTTTGGCTCTAAGGAAAATGGTGGAAAGAAATGCTTTTCTTGCAAATCCAAAGCATCAATATCGTGTATCCCCATGATTGTAGTGCCCATAACAAAAAGAATGGGGATTGTTACGAGCATCCAAGTTTGACTCGTTTCACATATGAAAATTAATCATAAGGAAAATATTGGAAAGAAAAGCTTTTGTTGCAAATCCAAAGCATCAATATCTGTATCCCAACGTTAAAAACATGATTGTTGTGCCAATAACAAAAAGAATGGAGATTATTACGAGTATCCAAGCTTGTCTCATTTCACGGATGAACTTTGATTATAAGGAAAATGGTGGAAAGAGAAGCTTTTCCTACAAATCTAGAGAATCAATATCGTGTATCCTAATGAGGAGAACATGATTGTAGTGCCCATAATAAAAAGAATGGAGATTATTATGAATATCCAAGTTTACCTTATTTCATGGATGAACATTAATTATATAGAAATTGGTGGAAAGAAAAGCTTTTCCTACAAATCCAAAGCATCAATATCATGCATCCTAATATGGACAACATAATTGTAGTGCCCATTAACAAAAAGAATTAAGATTATTATGAGTATCCAAGTTTGTCTCATTTTATGGATAAACTTTGATTATAATGAAAATGGTGGAAAGAACAACTTTTCTTGCAAATCCAAATCATCAATATCATGTATCCTAATGAGGAGGACATGATTGTAGTGCCCATAACAAAAAAACGGAGTTTATTACGAGTTTCTAGAATTGGCTCATTTCACCGATAAACTTTGATTGTAAGGAAAATGGTGGAAAGAAAAGCTTTTCTTGCAAATCCAAAGCATTAATATCGTGTATCCCAATGAGGGGAACATGATTGTAGTGCCCGTTAACAAAAATAGTCGAGATTATTATGAGTACTATGTTTGTCTCATTTCATATATGAACTTTGATTATAAGGAAAATGGTGAAGAGAAAAGCTTTTCTTGCAAATCCAAAGCTTCAATATCGTGTATCCCAAAGTGGGGAACATGATTGTAGTGCCCATTAACAAAAATAATCGAGATTATTATGAGTATCCATGTTTGTCTCATTTCATGGATGAACTTTGATTATAAGGAAAATGGTGGAAAGAAAAGCTTTTCCTGCAAATCAAAAGCACCAATATCGTGTATCCCAAAGTGGAGAACATGATTGTGGTGCCCATTAACAAAAATAATCGAGATTATTGTGAGTATCCTTGTTTGTCTTATTTTCCAGATGAACTTTGATTATAAAGAAAACGGTGGAATGAAAAGCTTTTCTTGCTAATCCAAAGCACCAATATCGTGTATCCCAATGTGGAGAACATGATTGTAGTGCAAATAACAAATATAACAGAGAATATTATAAGTATCCATGTTTGTCTCATTTCATAGCCGTTCAAAAAGTTTCTAAAGGTCTATGACATGCTTGTCTTCTTTCATTGACTTGGCAATCATGTCATCAACGTAGACCTCAATTTCTTTGTGTATCATGTCATGGAATAGGGCTACCATGGCCCGCTGATAGGTTGCCCCAACATTTTTAGTTCGAAGGGCATGACATTATAGCAAAATGTCCCCCGCATAGTTACAAAAGTTGTTTTCTCCATGTCTTTGAGTGTCATCTTGATCTGGTTGTGCCTTAAAATCCATCCATGAAAAAGAATAGAGAATTCTTGGTTGTGTTATCTACCAAAATATTGATATAGGGTAGCGAAAAGTTATCCTTGGGACTAGCTCGATTTAGATCCCGATAATCAACATACATCAGTACCTTGCCATCTTTCTTTGGGACTGGGACTATATTGGCAACCCATTCTGGATATTTAGCTACACCAATAAACCCTGCATCAAACTGATTCTTGACTTCCTCATTCATTTTGAGGAGCATTTCCAGCTTCATCCTCCTTAACTTTTGTCGGATTGGTTTGCATTTAGGCTTGATGGGAAGCTTGTGGACCACTATATCAGTGTCTAGTCCTAGCATGTCTTGGTATGACCAAGCAAATATATCTCGATATTCTTGGAGTAGGTCTATGAGCTTGGTTCTAGTTGTTGACTTTATTAAGGTTTTGATTTTAACCTCTTTTCAGTCTTTCTAAATACCCAAATTTATTACTTCCATTGGGTCTTTATGGGGCATGATCTGCTTCTCCTCTTGCTCAACTAATCGTAAGAGGTCTGGTGGTATAAAGCTTTCTTCAAAATCTTCTTCATGATCGACTTCACAAGTGCCAATTGACTGTTCAAAATCAGTCTTCAAAGACCCATCAAACACATCCATGTCACTATAGTCAGGACACTTGAAAGGGCAAAGAAATAAACATTGCAAAAGGCACACACACAACTAAGGGATTTGGATAAAAATAAAGGCAAAAGAGTAATGGAGACAAAAAGGTTAAAAAGTGATACACAATATGGAATGATGCATGCAAAAGTCATTTCATTGATAATGTTTGATAAAAAAATGCCCATTACATAGGACACCCATCTGCCCTTGGGCAAGAACAGGTAGGTTTTCATTTTTTAACATTACATGAAAGGGACACAAAAAGTGCAAGGGCTTTTGGCATGACCCCGTCATCAAGATTAGGTCTTAGTGGAAGAACACGAATTTTATAGCTCCATATCTTGGAGATAAAGGCTATTAAATGCCTTGTTTAGAATGACCGAGACATCTTTCGCCTTTTGCTCTTTTGATTATCTTGGATCAATTCGTCCTCCCGAATGGAATATCTCATGGAGAGATGGAAACATTATCAGTTTTGACTCCTTTTCTCAACCTAATATCATGTCATCTCCTGGTTGCAGGTCCTCTTTTTTTTGCTGCTTTATTGGGTGCACATTGGCTTTAAATCCTAAGCCTCTTTTGTTGGCTTAAGTGGTGACCTGTAAGGCTTGAGCCATCCCTTGCAAATTCTTGCCAAGCCTTTTTTTGGCATGAGAACCTTTGCCAACAGTCATTTTTAAGCCGAGTAGGTACTTTTTGACAGATAGGGTTTGACTATTGGCAATCTTTCTCTTATAAAATGCTGCATTGATGAGCTCGAAGGATTAGAATGATGAATTCAGTGCATCTTCATTAGGCTTTATGTAGATATTCTCAGTGAAAGAGTGGCAATCATTTCTTCTTTAGCCCTGATGGTGACTATTTTATCATTTATCATAAATTTGAGCTTCTGATGGAAAAGATGGGATGGCTCCAGCGGAGTGTATCCATGGTCTTTCCAATAGGCATTTGTAAGAAGGATTAATATCCATAACTTGAAAGTCCACTTCATATGTATATGGGCCTATCTAGAGTTGGATTGTGATATTTCCAATTACTCTGTGACACGTTGCATCAAAAACTCGAACTATGGTATGGCTACTTTTGATGTTAGACTAATTAATAAGGAGTTTGTTTAGTGTAGCCATAGGCTTGACATTAAGGGTCAACCCATTGTCTATAAGTACTTTGGGCAAAATGTGTCCCTTACAATGGGTAGTGATATGCAGAGCTTTATAACTACCTCTGCCTCGGGTGGGATTCATCATCAGTGAGGGAAATGTAATTATCGGCCATGGTGTTATTCACCAGCCAATCCAACTTGTCCATGGGGATGTCTAAGGGCATCTGAGGGCACATATGCTTTGTTTAGCACTTTAAGTAATGCATTTCGGTGGACCTCTAAATTAAGAAGCAATGATAGCATAGAAACCTTGGTGGGTTGTTTGCATAACTGATCCACAATGCGGTATTCATTGTGCTTGATGAACTTGAAAAACTCTATTGCTTCTCTTTCATTAACTATTTCCTTGACTTTTTTAGGCTTAAAATTCTTTACTTTGGCCTGAGTGGTACTGATGCTTGGAGATGTATTAACCTTTTACTTTTCTTGAGTTGGGAGAGCATAACACCTACCACTACGGGTTAGGTGACTAACTCCTGACAAGTCCATTACAGCAGTGGAGGGAGTTAGTTCTCCAATCATCACTACCTGATTCTCGTATTTCCATGGAACAGCTTTGTTGCTCTTATACGAGAATGGTTTAGGCACTTCTACCACTAACTTTGGTGTAGGTGTCGAAGAACTAACCTCAAAACTTAGCTTGCCATAAAAAGTGAGCGATCAATTTCTCCCATAAGATGGCTTTATGGTTTTATCTCCTATCATGTTGATAGATTTAGCAGTAAGTGTGATTTCATGATAGAATTTTATTTGGCCTTCATTCATCATTCTTTGAACCATGAACCTAAACTCCCTGCATGTTTGTAGGGTGTAACCTACAACTGTGTGGAAGTCATAAAAGTTATTGGGATTGTCTTCCAATCTTTCTGTTGTATTGAGCAACCCGACCTGAATCAATGCTTGCCAAACCAAGAATATTGGCATCCTTACATCCTTATGCTTACCCTTACTTCATGTTTGTTCTCAATGTCGATCGTGTTTGTAGCTGGCTCAATATGGTTTGGTAAAAGATTGGCAACAATATTTAGTCCCTGGTTCATCCTAAACTGCAGGACTTTTGAGTTAATTAGATTTTGCATGTTTTGTTTGAAAGATATGCATTTCTCAATGTCATGCCCCGCTACCCCAGTATGGTATTCATAGTGGATGTTAGGGTTGTACAATGGCAGGTATGGCAGCTTCTTTTTTGGGACATAGATTGGGGCCACTAAATGATTTTGAAGCAAGGTCTGGTTAAGCTCCTTATAGATCATAGGGATGGGATCAAAATGTTATCTTTGTTTATTTACACCTCGATTGCCAAGTGCATTATTAGTTGCTCGATTGGTACTTTGGTGACCTTATGGAGGGTAGCTTTGTGGTGTGCTGGATGGGATTGCAAAAGATAGGTTGTAGGTTAGGCATTAATTGGCTGAGGGGTTATGG
This sequence comes from Adansonia digitata, assembly GCA_029448705.1. Lineage (NCBI taxonomy): Eukaryota > Viridiplantae > Streptophyta > Magnoliopsida > Malvales > Malvaceae > Adansonia > Adansonia digitata. Next base: position 5,004 of record JAQSVH010183896.1, on the reverse strand, counting down.
TGATAGGGTGAGAATACAATGTGCTTGGGTAGTGAGGGTCAGGTGTTTGACGTTGTTTCGGCTGAGATGAGCTAACATAACTTATGGCCTTGGTCTCTTCTTCCATCTTTTTACTGGCCATAAGCTTTTTACTTGATCCAGATATTTCCTCGGCTGATATTTTACCATTCTTAATGGATGTGTCAATCATTTCTCCAAAGAGGATTAGGTTACCAAATTTCTTAGTGGCATTTCCTATGAGCTTATCGTAATAAGGAGCACAGAAGGTGTAGATGAAAGTAACTATCATCTCTTTTTCTGTAAGGGGAGGCTAGACTAGGACTGCATCCTTGCTCCACCTTTGGGTGTATTGCCTAAAGCTTTCAGTAGATTTCTTCTTAAAATTCATCAAGGAAAGTCGATCCAATGCCCAATCCGACACATGCTGGTATGGATTCAAAAAGGCCTTAGCCAAGTCAGCCCATGATTGGATTGTCATGTTGTCTAGCTCTATATAACATCAAGCTGCTGCCCTGATGAGGTTGTGTTGGAAGCAATGGATGAAGAGCTTTTCATCTTTCTCATACCCAGCCATCTTTCATAGGTACATTCAAATATGGACAAAAGGTTCGGTGGTTCTATTAAACTTTTTAAACTCTGGGACTTTGAATTTTAGGGGAATGACAAGGTTGGACACCAAAGGCAGCGATTACGCGTCAATAGCTCCAGACTTGTCACTCCCCTTAATAGCTTGGAGGCATTTTTCCAGTAGTTAGAATTTGTTGACTTCTTTTGCAGTCATGGTGGACTTTTGACCTTCTATTTTCTTTGGTTCCTCATGGTCAAGTGTTATTAGATCTGCTGATGAGACTCTCACATTCACCCATTGAGTACCAGGACCTACTGCAAGGGGATTAAGGTAGATAATTGGTAGAGCCTAAGCAGTAGGTGTAGAAGTGAGCTGTTGTTCTTGTCTAGTTTCTCCTTAGGCAGATTCTAGATTATTGGTAGGGGGACTTTCAACATTGGAAAGATCATTCCTTGATTCAGCAATGCTTGCTTGCCTTTTTTTTCATAGAGGCAGTCATTAGTTCCATAAGTTTTACGATTTGATTTTGCATTTCGTATTACTGACGAAGCATCTAGTCCTGTGATTCCTCAACCATTAGCTCAAAGTTGCCCAATACGAGCTTCATGATCACTCTCCATGATTTGCTTACAGTGTCATATGTTGTAGCAGTGCATGATGTAAAGTTTCGTGTTCCTGATTGATTTCTAAATCCCTTGCACTTTTATGGCCTAATTCCCATATTAGAGTTTTTTTTAAATGTATTTATTGATGAGCATTTATGATGCAATGACGAGTTAAGATAATGAATGATTGATGCAAGTGCAATTAAATGTGTAATGAAAAATGGGAAATTAAATATGCATATGCATTGGGGATAATTGATTCTTGGAATAGCTTCATCAATAACATCATTCATAGAGTCAAAAAAAGGTTTTTTCTTTTACGATAAGATTACATCTGAAAGTATCTAACATGATTACATTGTGTAATCACACGATCAAGAAAACCTAAAAGTCATTGCTCATGATCTCCCACAGGTACGATGTCTTACCTTATGCACCGAGCTACTTCAATCATGTCATTTGACTCTCGTTGAGCCATCTGAACTTGTTAAATGAGGTGCTGATGTTGTTCTTCGTAGTTCAGATGTGCTTGCTCAATTGTCGCTTGCTAATCTAGTTCACGTTGCTCGGAAGCCCTTGTTAGTTCATTGATATGACTATTCTAACTTCGAACTCTATGAACGAGGGCTTCATTTTCAACCTTGGTGGCTCTCGTGTCTTGTATTTATGCCTTGAGTCTTTGATTCCTTTATTGGTAGGTGGAAGCAAGAGCACGTGCCCTCGTGACCTTTTCTTTGCTGGTTTTGACTTCCTCTTTTTGCTGATTCAGTTCATGATTGAAAGTGACAACTTTCGTTTCCCATTCGATTGATGTCTTGCCAATGCGTCTGGACTTGTTTGATTTTCGTAGTGTCACATAATCCTTAGTCAGAATCTCAATATCATCTTTGAAGCAATCCCTTTCTTTAATGTCTCGATCCATTTCACTGCTCCTAAGATAGATATCCATCTTTAGCTGGCCCTTTTCCTCTTTAAGTCGAGAGATTTCTGTAGCAAAAGATGTCTTTTCTTTCTCGAACTCCCTCCTAAGTAGCTCAATCTCAGAAGGTGGTTCTTCTATTGGAATTTGCAGTATCCTGGAGTTGGGTGGTGGTAATGGATCGTTGATATGGCAGAGTCTCCATTCTTTGTATCTAGGCATGGTGAGGCTTCCTCTCCAGTATCTTTCCATACAATGGATCTTCTTCAAAGCTTGGAAAGTTGACTGGACTTTCACTTTATATCTAGGCTTTTCATATTTAAAATCCCAATGTCCCAAGTTTTTAAAGAACGGGATGAATTGCTGGCACTGGAACTGACACAACACCAAAAAAGGAGCATAACTAGTGTTTCCCATAATCCCAAGGTGGCACACAAGTGTAGTCTCCACATCTGTACATAATTGACTAAAGGAACACCCATGGGGCTTTCACGTGATTTTTTCCTCCTTGACATTTCGTAATTCCTCGAGCAATGCTTTTCTATCTTATCTTGGTGATATTCTTCCTCTAATACCATGGAAAAAGGCTAATCTTGAAGAAGAAACTTTGCTTGACACTCTCTTTCCTAACACAAAGATACCTAAGAGCCATATATGGAGCAAAGGGGCACACCTGATAAACCATTCTATCTTCGTTTTTTTACAAAAGCTAAAGGCACAGATGGTTTCCATGATAATGGCAGAAGCAGGGTTGATGTTACAACATAAGCGAGAAAAAAACTGTGACTGTCGCCTCTACATAACCCAAAGCCTTTGGGAATATAATGAGGACGTAGATTACCAGAGCATAGACATCTTGAGCTTTCTTTTGATCAGAAAAATTTACCATTGTCTCTTTCAAACTGGCATAAGAGATGTATTCGCTACTCCCTTTTACTTTAATATGATTGTTAACCCATGCTTCTGTGACTCCAGGAATTTGCCTTAATCTTTTCTTGAATGGAGGAGGTGTTAGAGCCTTGCAGTAAATCTGGTCTGACTTGGCCCTTTCTATGTTGAACAGGGTTGTGTACTCATCAATGGTAGGGGCTAAATCTTGTTGGTTGAAAGTGAAGCATCGGTAGGCTGGATTCCAAAACTGTGCTGCTGCTCGCAACAAGCCATCATCCAACTAAACTCCAAGTAAGAGAGCTATATCCCCATACTTTTTAATAAAGGCTTCTTTTGTGTTGTTGTGCAGTTCCCGATAATCATTCTGACAAAAATCGATCTTGACCTTTTCATGCATTTCTGAGACATAGCTAGGCTTTAGAATGTCCTTGTCTTGATGTTGGCAACCTTCTGACCATGATCTGACATTTTCAAAGGACTCGATAGTTGAGATAAGTTGTTGCTCCATAAATGATGCCTTTCGCTGAACATCGAACCAGAATAATTATCCTAAAATGATGATAGTCATGATGATTATGATGAAATGATGCATGCATCAAAACACAAACAAAAGGAAAATAAGTTAGTGGAACATATAGTAGACAGATGTAAGGAAATAAAGAATTTAAGAACATCAGAACAAAAAAAAGTTCATAACATGTCTCAACCAAGGTGATGAGACGAGAAACGGGTAGCATTTCAAAATACCAAGATACAATCTGCCCTTCATGAGGTGATGCTATATTTTATTTTGATGGAAAAAAATGACCAGTAACAATATTGGTTCATCACTATTAGTGCAGAGGCGCGTTAAGCCATGACTTGGACAGCATAATAGCTTATAGTATAAGACATTGTGAACGATGGTTTTTGTTCACTGTCACTTATTTATACAAAGGTTAGCCATTGTTCGGGCAGCACAACAGCATGTCTTGATAAATGATAAAAATGCAGATGTGGGTGACTATTATATACGCATTGTCACCTACATAATTATGGTAATTAAAAGTAAAGGTTAGGAATGTTTCCCCAAGTGACCTTAATCTCCGAGTATTCTAACAGTGCTTCGGTATGGTTTGACATGGTTTAGCTCATAGGGCTCACTATATAAGGTTCAAGTTGACCCCTAAATAGGTATCTGAATTGCTCCTTCATCTAGTAAGGACAATCGAAGGACCCTGATCTTAGACCCATCATGGGTTTGGCGGAATGAGTTTGATTGCAAATGCAGAGGGTTACTCATAAGAGACACAGGTAATTTACATCCGAGAAGTTATTGCCATGCCCATGCGGAGGGCTACTCAAGAAGGCAGATAGCTCACTTCCTCCTAATGATTAGGTTATAACCATGCCATAGAGTTTGGTGGGACACTAATGCATATGCAAATGCATGGTGTGTGATGGGGAAATGATCAAACCTTTTTGTTTATATCAATATTACCATTTTTATTAAACTAATGATTATTCGAAAATAAAGCAATCCTGACAATCATGTCAAACAAAAGATTAGTCGACAAAACAAAAAAAATGTCATAGTTAAATAATGATCAAAGATTGAAAGAACTAGGAACCTAGCAAGACACGGCTAGTTATTGGCCTAACTCTCTATACTATCCTCAGTGGAGATGCCAAGCTATCACAACGTACCTCGGAGTGGATCCTTGCAGATTTATGGGTGCGTACGACTTAAAATTCTTTCTTGACTTGCAAATATCTTCTTGATCGAGACTTTTCTTTCATGATGTGATAAGAATGAGAATGCAAGGATTCTCAATTTATGGTACAGTGAACGGGACCGTAAGACAAATCACTCATCTTATTGGTCCTAGATGGCCATCATGAAATGGTCGATGCTTGGATTCACCATCGATCATTTTGGGCTAGGCATGATCGGATGTCTATTGAAACCTATGTTTTGAATTATAAAACTCAAAACATCGATCCCGTGGTCTACTTAATACCAAGATTCATTATTTGGGTTT
>JAQSVH010183885.1:0-19057 GCA_029448705.1 Adansonia digitata | reverse complement strand
GTTTGAGACATTTCACGGATGAACTTTGATTATAAGGCAAATGGTGGAATGAAAAGCTTTTCTTGCAAATCCAAAGCATCAATATCATGTATCCCAATGTGGAGAACGTGATTATAGTGCCCAATCACAAAAACAATGGAAATTATTATGAGAATCCAAAGCATCAATATCATGATTCCTAATGTGAAGAACTTGATTGTAGTGCCTGCACACAAAAAAAATGTAGATTTTTATGAGAATCTAAGTTTGACGCATTGGTGGACAAACTTTGATTATAGGGAAAGCGATAGAAAGAAAAGCTTTTCTTGCAAAATCCAAAGCATCAATATCGCGTATCCTAATGTGGAGAACATAATTGTAACACCTAATCACAAAAAGAATGGAGATTATTATGAGAATCCAAGTTTGAGACATTTCACAGATGAACTTTGATTATAAGGAAAATGGTGGAATGAAAAGCTTTTCTTGCAAATCAACAGCATCAATATCATGTATCACAATGCGGAGAATATGATTGTAATGCCCAATCACAAAAAGAATGGAGATTGTTATGAGAATCCAAGTGTAACACATTTTGCGGATGAACTTTGATTATAAGGAAAATGTTGAATGAAAAGCTTTTCTTGCAAATCCATAGCATCAATATTGTGTATCCAAATGTGGAAAACATGATTATAGTACCCAATTGCAAAAGGAACATAGATTATTGCAAGAATCCAAGTTTGACTTATTAGGGGAGAAACTTTGATTTTAGGGAAAACTGTGGAAAGAAAAGCTTTTCTTGTAAATCCAAAGCATCAATATCGCATATCCTAATGTGAAAAACATGGTTTAGTGCCTCCACACAAAAAAATATAGATTATTATAAGAATTTAAGTTTAACGCATGGTTGGACAAACTTTGATTATAGGGAAAACAGTGGAAAGAAAAGCTTTTCTTGCAAATCGAAAGCATCAATATCATGTATCACAGTGAAGAGAACATGAGTGCCTAATCACAAAAAGAATGGAGATTGTTATGAGAATCCAAGTTTGACACATTTCATAGATGAACTTTAATTATAAGGAAAATTGTGGAATAAAAATCCTTTCCTGCAAATCCAAAGCATCAGTATCATGTATCCTAATGTGAAAAACTTGGCTGTAATGCCTAATCACAAAATGAATTATTATGAGAATTCATGTTTGACTGATTGGTGGACAAACTTTGATTGTAGGGAAAATAGTGTAAAGAAAAGCTTTTCTTGCAAATCTAAAGCATCAATATCGTGCATTCCAATTGGAGAACATGGCTGCAGTGCCTAATCACAAAAAGAATGAAGATTATTATAACAATCCAAGTTTGGCACATTTCATGGATAAACTTTGATTAAAAGGAAAATGGTGGAATGAAAAGCTTTTCTTGCAAATACAAAGCATCAATATTGTGTATCCTTATGCGAATAGCATGATTGTAATGCCCGTACACAAAAAAATATAGATTATTATCAGAATCCAAGTTTGACACATTTCACAAATGAACTTTGATTATAAGGAAAATTATGGAACGAAAATCTTTTCATACAAATCCAAAGCATCAATATCGTGTATCACAGTGTGGAGAATATGATTGTAATGCCCAATCACAAAAAGAATAGAGATTGTTATGAGAATCCAAGTGTAACACATTTTGTAGATGAACTTTGATTATAAGGAAAATGATGGAATGAAAAACTTTTCTTGCAAATCCATAGCATCAATATTGTGTATCCAAATATGGAAAACATGATTGTAAAACCCAATTGCAAAAGGAACATAGATTATTGCAAGAATCCGAGTTTCACTCATTGGGGGAGAAACTTTGATTTTAGGGAAAACTGTGGAAAGAAAAGCTTTTCTTGCAAATTCAAAGCATCAATATCGCATATCCTAATGTGAAAAACATGGTTTAGTGCCTCCACATAAAAAAAATATGGATTATTATAAGAATTTAAGTTTGACGCATGGCTGGACAAACTTTGATTATAGGGAAAACGGTGGAAAGAAAAGCTTTTCTTGCAAATCGAAAGCATCAATATCATGTATCACAGTGAAGAGAACATGATTGTAGTGCCCAATCACAAAAAGAATGGAGATTGTTATGAGAATCCAAGTTTGACACATTTCATAGATGAACTTTAATTATAAGGAAAATTGTGGAATAAAAATCCTTTCCTGCAAATCCAAAGCATCAGTATCATGTATCCTAATGTGAAAAACTTGGCTGTAATGCCTAATCACAAAATGAATTATTATGAGAATTCATGTTTGACTGATTGGTGGACAAACTTTGATTGTAGGGAAAAAGTGTAAAGAAAAGCTTTTCTTACAAATCCAAAGCATCAATATCGTGCATTCCAATTGGAGAACATGGTTGCAGTGCCCAATCACAAAAAGAATAAAGATTATTATAACAATCCAAGTTTGGCACATGTCATGGATAAACTTTGATTAAAAGGAAAATGGTGGAATGAAAAGCTTTTCTTGCAAATACAAAGCATCAATATCGTGTATCCCTATGCGAAGAGCATGATTGTAATGCCCGTACACAAAAAATATAGATCATTATCAAAATCCAAGTTTGACACATTTCACGAATGAACTTTGATTATAAAGAAAATTATGGAAGGAAAATCTTTTCATACAAATCCAAAGCATCAATATCGTGTATCCTAATGTGGAGAACATGATTGTAGTGATTGAACACGAAAAGAATGTAGATTATTATGGGAACCCAAGTTTGACCCATTGGTGGACAAACTATGAATATAGGAAAAACGATGGAAAGAATAGCTTTTCTTGCAAATTCAAAGCATCAATATCATATTTCCCAGTGTGGAGAACATGATTGCAGTGCCCAATCACAAAAGGAATTGAGATTATTATGAGAATCCATGATTGACACATTTCACAGATGGACTTTGATTATAAGGAAAATAGTCAAATAAAAAGCTTTGCTTGTAAATTCAAAGCATCAATATCATGTATCCCAATGTGGAGAACATGGTTGTAGAGCATAATCACAAAAAGAATGAAGATTATTAGGAGAAACCAAGTTTGACACATTTCACAAATGAAGTTTGATTATAAAGTAAGTGGTGGGGTGGAATGAAAAGCTTTTCTTGAAATCTAAAGCATCAATATCATGTATCCCAATATGGAGAACGTCATTGTAGTGCACAATCACAAAAAGAATGGGGATTATTCTGTGAATCAAAGTTTGACACATTTTACATATGAACTTTGATTATGAGGAAAATGATGGAATGAAAAGCTTTTCTTGCAAATCCAAAGCATCAATATCGTGTATCCTAATGTGAAGAACATGATTCTAGTGCCTAGTCATAAAAGAATGTAGACTATTGCGAGAATCCAAGATTGACTTATTAGTGGACAAACTTTGATTATAGGGAAAATGGTGGAAAGAAAAGTTTCTCTTGCAAAATCCAAAGCGTCAATATCGCGTATCCTAATGTGGAGAACATAATTGTAACACCCAATCAGAAAAAGAATGGGGATTATTATAAGTAACCAGGTTTGAGACATTTCACGAATGAACTTTGATTCTAAGGAAAATGGTGGAATGAAAAGCTTTTCTTGCAAATCAAAAGCATCAATATCGTGTATCACAGTATGGAGAACATGATTGTAGTGCCCAATCACAAAAAGAATGGTGATTGTTATGAGAATCCAAGTTTAACACATTTTGCGGATAAGCTTTAAGTATAAGGAAAATGATGGAATGAAAAGCTTTTCTTGCAAATCCATAGCATCAATATTGTGTATCCAAATATGGAAAACATGATTGTAGTACCCACTTGCAAAATGAACATAGATTATTACGAGAATTCGAGTTTGACTTATTGGGGGAGAAACTTTGATTTTTAGGGAAAATTGTGGCAAGAAAAGCTTTTCTTGCAAATCCAAAGCATCAATATTGTGTATCCTAATGTGAAGAACATGGTTGTAGTGTCTGCACACAAAAAAATATAGATTATTATAAGAATCTAAGTTTGACGCATGGCTGGACAAACTTTGATTATAGGGAAAATGGTGGAAAAAAAGCTTTTCTTGCAAATTGAAAGCATCAATATCATGTATCACAATGTGGAGAACATGATTGTAGTGCCCACTCATAAAAAGAATGGAGATTGTTATGAGAATCCAAGTTCACATTTCACAGATGAACTTTAATTATAAGAAAAATTGTGGAATGAAAATCCTTTCTTGCAAATCCAAAGCATCAATACCATGTATCCTAATGTGAAGAACCTAACTGGAATGCCTAATCACAAAAAGAATGTAGATTATTATGAGAATCATTATTTGACTCATTGGTGGACAAACTTTGATTATAGGAAAAATGGTGTAAAGAAAAGCTTTTCTTGCAAATCCAAAGCATTAATGTGGAGAACATGGTTGTAGTGCCTAATCACAAAAGGAATGGAGATTATTATGAGAATCCAAGTTTGACACATTTCACAGATGAACTTTGATTAAAAGGAAAATGTTGAATGAAAAGCTTTTCTTGCAAAGACAAAGCATTAATATCGTGTATCCTAATGTGAAGAACATGATTGTAGTGCTTGCACACAAAAAGATTGTAGATTATTATAAGAATCTAAGTTTGACGCATTGGTGGACAAACTTTAATTATAGGGAAAACGGTGGAAAGAAAAACTTTTCTTGCAAATCCAAAGAGTCAATATCGTGTATCCTAATATGCAAAACATAATTGGAACACCCAATCACAAAAAGAATGGATATTATTATGAGTATCTAGGTTTGAGACATTTCACAGATGAACTTTGATTATAAGGAAAATGGTGGAATGAAAAGCTTTTCTTGCAATTCGAAAGCATTAATATCATGTATCACAGTGTGGAGAACATGATTGTAGGGCCCAATCACAAAAAAAATAGAGATTGTTATGAGAATCCAAGTTTGACACATTTCACAATTGAGCTTTGTTTATAAGGAAAATGGTGGAATGAAAAGCTTTTCTTACAAATGCAAAGCATCCATATCGTGTATCCAAATGTCAAGAACATGATTGTAGTGCCCAATCGTAAAAAGCACATAGATTACTATGACAATCTGAGTTTGACTTATAAGGGGCGAAACTTTGATTTTAAGAAAAACAATGGAAAAAAAAAGCTTTTTGTGCAAATTCAAAGCATTAATATCATGTATCTTAATGTGAAGACCATGATTGTAATGGCCACACACAAAAAATCTAGATTATTATGGGAATCCAAGTTTAACACATTTCACGAATGAACTTTGATTATAAAGAAAATTATGGAATGAAAATCTTTTCATGCAAATCCAAAGCATTAATATCGTGTATCTTAATGTGGAGAACAAGATTGTAGTGCCCAAACACAAAAAGAATGTAGATTATTATGAGAATCCAAGTTTGACTTGTTGGTAGACAAACTATGATACTAGGGAAAACGATGGAAAGAAAAGCTTTTCTTGCAAATTCAAAGCATCATTATCATGTATCCCAATTTGGAGAACATGATTGTAGTGCCCAATCATAAAAGGAATTGATATTATTATGAAAATCCATGATTGATACATTTCACATATAGACTTTGATTATAAGAAAAATGGTTGAATGAAAAGCTTTTCTTGCAAATCCAAAGCTTCCATATCGTGTAAGCCAATGTGGGGAACATGGTTGTAGTGCGCAATCCCTAAAGGAATAGAGATTATTATGAGAATCCAAGTTTGACACATTTCACAGATGAACTTAGATTTTAAGGAAAATGGTGTAATGAAAAGCCTTTCTTGCAAATCCAAAGCTTCAATATCATGTATCCTAATGTGGAGAACATGATTGTAGTACCCGAACATAAAAAGAATATAGATTATTATGAGAATCCAAGTTTGACTCATCAGTGGACAAACATTGATTACAGTGAAAATTATGCAAGGAAAAGCTTTTCTTGCAAACCCAAAGCATCAAATCGTGTATCTCGATGTGGATAACATAATTGTAGTGCCCAATCACTAAAAAAATGGAAATTATTATGAGAATCCAAGTTTGACACATCTTACGGATAAACTTTGATTATAAGGTAATTGGTGGAACGAAAAGCTTTTCTTGCAAATTCAAAGCATCAATATCATGTATCCTAATTTGAAGAACATGATTATAGTGTGCAATCACAAAACGAATGGAGATTATTATGAGAATCCAAGTTTGACACATTTCATGGATGAACTTGGATTATAGGGAAAATTGTGGAATGAAAAGCTTCTCTTGTATCCAAAGCATCAATATCGTGTATCCTAATAGAGAGAATATGATTGCAATGGCCGAACACAAAAAGAATGTAGATTATTACAAGAATCCAAGTTTGACTCATTGGTGGAAAAACTAAGATTATAAGGAAAATGATGGGAAAAAAAAGCTTTTCTTGCAAATCCAAAGCATCAATATCGTGTATCCCAATATGGAGAACATGATTGCTTCGCCCAATGACAAAAGGAATAGAGATTATTATGAGAATCCAAGTTTGACACATTACAGGGATAGACTTTGATTATAAGGAAAATGGTTGAATGAAAGGCTTTTCTTGCAAATGCAAAGCATCCATAATGTGTATCCCGTTGTCGGGAAGATGATTCTAGTGCACAATCACAAAAGGAATGGAGATTATTATGAGAATCCAAGTTTGACACATTTTGTAGATGAACTTTAATTATAAGATAAATGGATGAATGGAAAGTTCTTCTTGCAAATCCAAAGCATCAAAATTGTGTGTACCAATGTGGAGAACATGATTGTAGTGCCCAAACACAAAAAGATAGTTGCTTATTACAAGAATCCAAGTTTGAGTCATTGGTGGACAAACTTTGATTATAACAAATGGTGGAATGAAAAGCTTCTATTGCAAATCCAAAGCATTAATATCGCGTATTCCAATGTGAAAAACATGATAGTAGTACACAATCACAGAAAGAATGGAGATTATTATCAGAATCCAAGTTTGACACATTTCACAGATAAACTTTGATCATAAGGAAAATGGTGGAATGAAAGGCTTTTCTTGCAAATCCAAAGCATCAATACCGTGTACCCCAATATGGAGGACATGATTATAATGCGCAATCACAAAAAGAATGAAGATTATTATGAGAATCTGAGTTTGACACATTTCATGGATGAACTTTGATCATAAGGAAAATGGTGGAATGAAAATCTTTTCTTTCAAATCCAAAGCATCAATGTCATGTATCCTAATATGGAGAACATGATTATAGTGCCCAACCACAAAAAGAATGTAAATTATTATAAGAATCAATGTTTGACTCGTTGGTGGACAACCTTTGATTATAGGGAAAATGATGGAAAGAAAAGCTTTTCTTGCAAATCCAAAGCGTCAATATCATGTATCCCAATGTGGAGAGCATGATTGTAGTGGCTAATCACAAAATTATTATAAGAATCCAAGTTTGACACATTTCATAGATGAACTTTGATTCAAAGGAAAATGGTGGAATGAAAAGCTTTTCTTGCAAATCCAAAGCATTAATATCGTGTATGCCAATGTGCAAAACGTGATTGTAGTGCTCAATCAAAAAAAATGGGGATTATTATGAGAATCCAAGTTTGACACATTTTATAGATGAATTATGATTATAAGGAAAATAGTGGAATGAAAAGCTTTTCTTACAAATCCAAAGCATCAATATCGAGCATCCCAATGTGGAGACCATGATTGCAGTGCCCAATCACAAAAAGAATTGAAATTATTATCAGAATCCCAGTTTGACACATTTCACGGATGAACTTTGATTAAAAGGAAAATGGTGGAATGAAAAGCTTTTCTTGCAAATCCAAAGCATCAATATCGTGTATCCTAATTGGGGAACATGATTGTAGTGCGCAATCACAAAACAATGAAGATTATTATACGAATCCAAGTTTGACACTTTTCACAAATGAACTTTGATTATAAGGAAAATAGTGGAATGAAAAGCATTTCTTCAAAATTCAAAGCATTAATATCGAGTATCCTAATATAGAGAACGTGATTGTAGTGCCTAGTCATAAAAAGAGTGGAGATTATTATGAGAATCTAATTTTGACACATTTTATGGATGAACTATGATTATAAGGAAAATAATGGAATGAAAAGTTTTTCTTACAAATCCAAAGCATTAATATCAAGTATCCCAATGTGGAGAGCATGATTGTAGTGCCCATCACAAAAAGAATTAAAATCATTATTAGAATCCAAGTTTGACACATTTCATGGGTGAACTTTGATTAAAAGGAAAAATGTGGAATGAAAAGCTTTTCTTGGAAATCCAAGGCATCAATATCATGTATCCCAATGTGCAGAACATGATTGTAATTCGCAATCACAAAAAGAATGGAGATTATTATGAGAATCCAAGTTTGACACATTACACATATGAACTTTGATTATAAGGAAAATAATGGAATGAAAAGCTTTTCTTACAAATTCAAAGCATAAATATCGTGTATCCTAATGTGAAGAGCATGATTGTAGTGCCTAATCACAAAAGGAATGTAGATTATTACGAGAATCCAAGTTTGACTCATCGGTGGACAAACTTTGATCATAAGGAAAATGGTGGAAAGAAAAGCTTTTCTTGCAAATCCAAAGCATCAATATCATGTATCTCAATGTGGAGAACATAGTTGTAGTGCCTAATCACAAAAGAATGGAGATTATTATGTGAATCCAAGTTTGACACTTTTCTTGGATGAACTTTGATTATAAGGTAAATGGTGGAATGAAAAGCTTTTCTTGCAAATCCAAGGCATAAATATCGTGTATCCTAATATGGAAAATGTGATTGTAGTACGCGATCATAAAAAGAATGGGGATTATTATGAGAATCTAGGTTTGACACATTTTACAGATGAACTCCGATTATAAGGAAAATAGTAGAAAGAAAAGCTTTTCTTACAAATCCAAAGCATTAATATCGAGTACCCCAATGCGGAGAACATAATTGTATTGCCTACTCATAAAAAGAGTGGGGATTATTATAAGAATCTATGTCTAACATATTTCACAGATGAACTTCGATTATAAAGAAAATGGTGGAATAAAAAGCTTTTCTTGCAAATCCAAAGCCCTGATATCATGTATCCCAATGTGGAGAACATGATTGTAGTGTGCAATCACAAAAAGAATAGAGATTTTTATGAGAATCCAAATTTGATACATTTCACATATGAACTTTGATTATAAGGAAAATGGTGGTATGAAAAGCTTTTCCTGCAAATCCAAAGCATTAATATCGTACATCTTAATGTGAAGAACATGATTGTAGTCCCTAAAAATAGAAAGAATGTAGAATATTACGAGAATCCAAGTTTTACTCATTGGTGGTCAAACTTTAATTATATGGAAAATGGTGAAAAGAAAAGCTTTTCATGCAAATCCAAAGCATCAATATCATGTATCCCAATGTGGAGAACATGGTTGTAGTGCCCAATGACAAAAAGAATAGAGATTATTCTGAGAATCTAAGTTTGACAAATTTCATTGATGAACCTTGATTACAAGGAAAATGGTGGAGTGAAAAGCTTTTCTTGCAAATCCAAAGCATCAATATTACGTATGTTAATGTGGAGAACATGATTGTAGTGCCCAACAAAAAAAATGTAGATTATTATGAGAATCCAAGTTTGACACATTTCACAGATGAACTTTGATTATAAGAAAATGGTGGAATGAAAAGCTTTTCTTGCAAATCCAAAGCATCAATATCATGTATCACAGTGTGAAGAACATGATTGTAGTGCCCAATCACAAAAAGAGTGGAGATTGTTATAAGAATCCAAGTTTGACACATTTTGCGAATGAGCTTTGATTATAAGGAAAATGGTGGAATGAAAAGCTTTTCTTGTAAATGCAAAGCTTCAATATGATGTATCCCAATGTGGAGAACATGATTGCAATGCCCAATCACAAAAAGAATATAGATTATTACGAGAGTCCAACCTTGACTCATTAGTGGATAACTTTGATTATAAGGAAAATGGTGGAAGGAAAAGCTTTTCTTGCAAATCCAAAGCATCAATATCGTGTATCCCAATGTAAAGAACATGGTTGTGCCCAATCACAAAAAGAATGGAGATTATTGTGAGAATCCAAGTTTGACACATTTCACAAATGAACTTTAATTATAAGGAAAGTGGTGGGATGAAAAGCTTTTCTTGCAAATCCAAAGCATCAATATCATGTATGCTAATGTGGAGAACATAATTGTAGTGCCCAACAAAAAAAAAATATAGATTATTATAAGAATAAAAGTTTGACACATTTCACAGATGAACTTTGATTATAAGGAAAATAGTGAAATGAAAAGCTTTTCCTGCAAATCCAAAGCATCAATATCTATTATCCTAAGTTGAGAACATGATTGTAGCGCCTAATCACAAAAAGAATGTAGAGTGTTACAGAATCCAAGTTTGACTCATTGGTGGACAAACTTTGATTATAGGGAAAATGGTGGAAAGAAAAGCTTTTCTTGCAAATCCAAAGCATCAATATTATGTATCCCAATGCAGAGAACATGATTGTAGTGCCCAACCATAAAAAGAATGGAGATTATTATGAAAATCCAAGTTTGACACATTTCACGGATGAACTTTGATTCTAACGTAAATGGTGGAATGAAAAGCTTTTCTCACAAATCCAAAGCATTAATGTCGTGTATCCCAATATGAAGAGCGTGATTGTAGTGCGCAATCACAAAAAGAATGAGCTTATTATGAGAATCCAAGTTTGACACATTTGATAGATGAACTTTGATTATTAGAAAAATGGTGGAATGAAAAGCTTTTCATACAAATCCAAAGCATTAATATCGTGCATCCTAATGTGGAGAATATGATTGTAGTGCCTGAACATGAAAAGAATGTAGATTATTATGAGAATCCATGTTTGACTCGTTGGTGGAAAAACTTTGATTATAGGAAAAATGGTAGAATGAAAAGCTTTTCCTGCAAACCCAAAGCATCAATATCGTGTATCCCAATGCAGAGAACATGATTATAGTGCCAAAACACAAAAAGAATGCATATTGTTATAACAATCAAAGTTTGACTCGTTGGTGGATAAACTTTTATTATAAGGAAAACAGTCGAAAGAAAAGCCTTTCTTGCAAATCCGAAGCATCAATATTATGTATCCTAATGTGGAGAATATGATTATAGTGCACAATCACAAAAGGAATGGAGATTATTATGAGAATCCAAGTTTGACATATTTCACAGATGGACTTTGACAATAAGGAAAATTATGGAATGAAAAGCTTTTCTTGCAAATCTAAAGCATCAATATCGTGTATCCTAATGTTGAGAACATGATTGCAGTACCCGAACATAAAAAGAATGTAGATTATTATGAGAATTCAAGTTTAACTCGTTGGTGGACAAATGTGGATTATAGGGAAAATGGTGGAATGAAAAGCTTTTCTTGCAAATCTAAAGCATCAATATCGTGTATCCCAATGTTGAGAACATGATTGTAGTGCCCAAACACAAAAAGAACGTAGATTGTTACGAAAATCAAAGTTTGACTCATTGGTGGACAAACTTTGATAATAGGGAAAATGGTGGAAATAAAAGCTTTTCTTCCTAATCCAAAGCATCAATATCATGTATCCTAATGTGGAGAACATTATTATTGTGCCCAATAACAAAAAAGGTAGATATTAGTATGAGAATCCAAGTTTGAAACATTTCATGGATGAACTTTGATTATTAGGTAAATGGTGGAATGAAAAACTTTTCTTGCAAATCCAAAGCATCAATATCGTGTATCCCAATGTAGAGGACATGATTGTAATGCACAATCATAAAAAGAATGGAGATTATTATAAGAATCCAAGTTTAACACATTTCACAGAGGAACTTTGACTATAAGGAAAATGGTGGAATGAAATTCATTTCTTGCAAATCCAAAGCATCAATATCATGCATCCTAATGTGGAGAACATGATTGTAGTGCCCGAACATAAAAAGATTGTAGATTATTATAAGAATCCAAGTGTCACTCGTTAGTGGGCAAACTTTGATTATAGGGAAAACGGTGGGAAAAAAAGCTTTTCTTGCAAATCTAAAGCAACAATACCGTGTATCCCAATATGGAGAACATGATTATAGTGCCCAATCACAAAAAGAATGGAGATTATTATGAGAATCCAAGTTTGATACTTTTCATGGATAAACTTTGATTATAAGGAAAATGGTGGATTGAAAAGCTTTTCTTGCAAATCGAAAGCATCAATATCGTGTATCCCAATGTGGAAAACATAATTGTAGTGTGTAGTCACAAAAATAATGGAGATTATTATGAGAATTCAAGTTTGACACATTTCACGGATAAACTTTGATTTTAAAGAAAATGGTGGAATGAAAAGCCTTTCTTGCAAATCCAAAGCATCAATATCACGTATCCTAATGTGGAGAACATAATTATAGTGCCCGAACATAAAAGGAATGTAGATTATTTTGAGAATCCAAGTTTGACTTGTTGGTGGATGAACTTTGATTATAGGGAAATAGTGGAAAGAAAAGCTTTTCTTGCAAATCCAAAGCATCAATACCATGTATCCTAATATGGAGAACATGGTTGTAGTGCCTAATCACAAAGAGAATGGAGATTATTATGAGAATCCAAGTTTGACACATTTCACAGATGAACCTTGATTATAAGGAAAATGGTGAAACAAAAAGTTTTTCTTACAAATCCAAAGCATCAATATCATGCATCCCAATGTGCAAAACATGACTGTAGTGCACTATCACAAAAAGAATAGAGATTGTTATGAGCACCCAAGTTTGACACATTTCACAGATGAGCTTTGATTATAAGGAAAATTGAGGAAAGAAAAGCTTTCTTTGGAAATCCAAAGCATCAATATCATGTATCCCTATGTGGAGAATAAAATTGCAGTTCCTAATTGCAAAAGGAATATAGATTATTACGAGAATCCAAGCTTGACTCATTTGATGCACAAACTTTTATTATAAGAAAAAAGGTAAAAAGAAAAACTTTTCTTGCAAATCCAAAGCATCAATATCGTGCATCCAATGAGGAAAACATGATTGCAGGGCCCATAATAAAACGAATGGAGATTATTATGAGTATCAAAGTTTGTATGATTTCATGGATGAGCTTTGGTAATAAGGAAAATGGTAGAAAGAAAAGCTATTCTTGCTAATCCAAACCATCAATATCGTGTATCCTAAGATGGAGAAGATGATTGTAGTGTGTAATCGCAAAAAAAGTGGAGATTATTATGAGAATCCACGTTTGACCCATTTCATCGATGAACTTTGATTATAAAGAAAATAATGGAATGAAAAGCTTTTCTTACAAATCCAAAGCATCAATATAGTGTATCTCAAAGTGGAGAACCTAATTCTATTACCTAATTGCATAAAGAATGGAGCTTCTTACGAGAATCCAAGTTTGACTCATTTCATAGATAAACTTTGGTTATAAGGAAAATGGTGGAATAAAAAGCTTTTCTTGCAAATCCAAAGCATCAATATCGTTTGCCCTAATGTGGAGAACATGATTGTAGTGCGTAATCACAAAAAGAGTGGAGATTATTATGAGAATCCAAGTTTGACACATTTCACGAATAAACTTTGATTATAAAGAAAATGATGGAATGAAAAGCTTTTCTTGCAAATCTAAAGCATAAATGTCATGCATCCTAATATAGAGAACATGATTGTAGTGCCCAATCACAAAAAGAATGGAGATTTTTATGAAAATCCAAGCTTGACACATTTCATAAAATGGATTTTAATTATAAGGAAAATGGTGGAATGAAAAACTTTTCTTACAAATTCAAAGCATCAATATCGTGTATCACAAAATGGAGAACCTAATTGTATTGGCCAATCATAAAACGATTGTAGATTATTATGAGAATCAAAGTTTGACTCATTTGACTGACAAACTTTGATTATAAGGAAAACCATGGAAAGAAATTCTTTTCTTGCAAATCTAAGGCATCAATTTAGTGTATCCCAATGTAGAGAACCTGATTATATTGCCCAATCGCATAAAGAAAAGAGATTATTATGAGAATCCAAGTTTGACTCATTTCATGGATGAACTTTGATTATAAGGAAAATGGAGTGAAAAGCTTTTCTTTCAAATCCAAAGCATCAATATCCTGTATCCCAATGTGGAGAACATGATTGTAGTGCACAATCACAAAAATATGGAGATTATTATGAGAATCCAAGTTTGACACATTTCACAAATAAATTTTGAACATGATTATAGTGCACAATCACAAAAATGTGGAGATTATTATGAGAATCCAAGTTTGACACATTTCACAAATAAACTTTGATTATAAAGAAAATGATGGAATGAAAAGCTTTTCTTGCAAATCCAAAGCTTCAATATCTTGCATTCTAATGTGGAGAACATGATTGTAGTGCCCAATCACAAAAAGACTAGAGATTTTATGAGAATCCAAGTTTCACACATTTCACGGATGAACTTTGATTATAAGGAAAATGGTGGAATGAAAGGCTTTTGTTGCAAATCCAAAGCTCAATATCATGTATCCTAATATGGAGAATGTCATTGTAGTGCTAATCAAAAAAAGAATGGTGATTATTATGAGAATCCAAGTTTGACACATTTCATAGATAAACTTTGATTATAAGGAAAATGGTGGAAAGAAAAGCTTTTCTTGCAAATCTGAAGCATCAATATCTCGTATCCCAACATGGAGAATATAATTATAGTGCCCAATCGCACAAGGAATGGAGATTATTATGGGAATCCAAGTTTGACTCATTTCACAGATAAACTTTGATTATGAGGAATATGGTGGAATGAAAAGCTTTACTTTGAAACCAAAGCATCAATACTGTGCATCAGAATATGGAGAACATGATTATAGTGCCTAATCATAAAAAGAATGTAAATTACTACTAGAATCCCAGTTGAACTCATTCAAGGGACAAACTCTGATTATAAGGAAAATCATGGAAAAAAATGCTTTACATGCAAATTTAAAGCATCAATATAGTGTATCCCAATGTGGAGAACCTAATTATATTGCCTAATAGGACAAAGAATGGAGATTATTTTGAGAATCCAAGTTTTACACATTTCACGGATGAACTTTGATTATAAGGAAAATGATGGAATGAGAAGCTTTCCTTGTAAATCCAAAGCATCAATATCGTGTACCCCAATGTGGAGAACATGATTGTAGTGCCCAATTATAAAAAGAATGTAGATTATTACGAAAATCCAAGTTTGACTAATTTGATGGATAAACTTTGATTATAAGGAAACTCATGGAAAGAAATTATTATCTTGCAAATCTAAAGCATAAATATAATGTATCCCAATGTGGAAATCCTGATTATTTTGCCCAATCACAAAAGGAATGAAGATTATTATGAGAATCCAAGTTTGGCATATTTTACGGATAAACGTTGATTATATGGAAATTGGTGTAATGAAAAGCTTTTCTTGCAAATCCAAAGTATCAATATCGTATATCACAATATGGAGAACATGTTGTAGTGCCCAATCATAAAAAAAATGTATATTATTGCGAGAATCCAAGTTTGATTAATTTGATGGACAAACTTTGATTATAAGGAAAATCATGGAAAAGTAAAGCTTTTCCTGCAAATTCAAAGCATTAATATCGTGTATCCTGATATGGAGAACGTGATTATTGTGTCTAATTAAAAAAAGAATGGAGATTATTATGAGAATCCAAGTTTGACACATTTCATGGATGAACTTTGATTATAAGGAAAATAGTTGAATAAAAGGCTTTTCTTGCAAACCCAAAGCATCAATATCATGTATCCAAATGTGGAGAACATGATTGTAGTGCCAAAGCACAAAAAGAGTGGAGATTCCTATGATAATCCAAGTTCGACACATTTCATGGATAAACTTTGAATATAAGTAAAATAGTGGAAAAAAAAGCTTTCTTACAAATCCGAAGCATCAATATCGTGTATCCCAATATGGAGAATATGATTAAAGTGCCAATTGCACAGAGAATGGAGATTATTATGAGAATCAAAGTTTGAAACTTTTCACAGATAAAACTTTAATTATAAGAAAAATAGTGGAAAGAAAAGCTTTTCTTGCAAATCTGAACTATCAATATCGTGTTTCCAAATGTGGAGAACATGATTATAGTGCGTAATCAGACAAAGAATGGAGATTATTATGAGAATACAAGTTTGACTCATTTCACAGATAAACTTTAATTATAAGGGAAATGGTGGACTGAAAAGCTTTACTTGCAAATCCAAAGCATCAATATCATGTATCACAATATGGAAAACATGACTATAGTGCCCAATCATAAAAAGAATGGAGATTATTATGAGAATAAAAGTTTGACTCATTTCATAGACAAACTTTGATTACGAGGAAAATCATGGAAAGAAATGCTTTTTCTTGCAAGTATAAAGCACCAATATAGTGTATCCCAAGGCAGAGAACCTGATTATATTGCCCAATTGCACAACGAATGGAGATTATTATGAGAATCCAAGTTTGACACATTTCACAGATGAACTGTGATTATAAGGAAAATGGTGGAGTGAAAAGCTTTTCTTATAAATCTAAAGCATCAATATCATGTATCT
Source organism: Adansonia digitata (assembly GCA_029448705.1). NCBI lineage: Eukaryota > Viridiplantae > Streptophyta > Magnoliopsida > Malvales > Malvaceae > Adansonia > Adansonia digitata. Next base: position 2,374 of record JAQSVH010183885.1, on the reverse strand, counting down.
CAATTTGGAGAACATGATTTTAAAGTGCAATTGCAAAAAGATGGAAACTATTATGAGAATCCAAGTATGACTCATTTCACAAATAAATAATGATTATGAGGAAAATGATGGAATGAAAAGCTTTTCTTGCAAATCCAAAGCATCACTATTGTGTATCCCAATATGGAGAGCATGATTGTAGTACGCAATCAGAAAAAGAATGGAGATTATTATGGGAATCCAAGTTTGACAAATTTCACGGATTAACTTTGATTATAAGGAAAATGGTGGAATGAAAAGCTTTTCTTGCAAATCCAAAGCATCAATATCGTGTATCCCAATATGGAGAACATGATTGTAGTGCCCAATCACAAAAAAAATAAAGATTATTTTGAGAATCCAAGTTTGACACATTTCACGGATATACTTTGATTATAAGGAAAATGGTGGAATAAAAGGCTTTTCTTGTAAATCCAAAGCATTAATATCGTGTATCCTAATATGGAGAACTTGATTGCAGTACCCAATTATTATGAGAAACCAGGTTCGACACATTTCATGGATAAACTTTGATTATAAGGAAACTGGTGGAAAGAAAAGGTTTTCTTACAAATCTGAAGCATCAATATCATGTATCCCAATCTGGAGAAAATAGTTATAGTGCCCAATTACATAAAGAATGGAGATTATTATGAGAATCCAAGTTGAACTTATTTCACATATGAACTTTGATTATTAGGAAAATGGTGAAATGAAAAGCTTTCCTAGCAAATCCAAAGCATCAATATTGTTATCATAATATGGAATAAACAATTGTAGTGCCCAATCATAAAAAGAATATAGATTATTACGAAAATCTAAGATTAACTCATTTAGTGGACAAACCTTGATTATAAGGAAAATCTTGGAAGGAAATGCTTTTCTTGCAAATCTAAAGCATCAATATAGTGTATCCTAATATGGAGCACCTGATTATATTGCCCAATTGCATAAAGAATGGAGATTATTTTGAGAATCCAAGTTTGACTTACTTCATGGATAAGCTATGATTATAAGGAAAATGGTGGAATAAAAAGCTTTTCTTGCAAGTCCAAAGCATCAATATCGTGTATCCAATGGACAGAACATGATTGTAGTGCCTATAACAAAAAGAATGAAGATTGTTACGAGTATCCAAGTTTGTATCATTTCATTGATGAACCTTGAATATAAGGAAAATGGTAGAAAGAAAAGCTTTTCTTGCAAATCCAAAGCATCAATATCGTGTACCCTAATGTGGGGAACATGATTGTAGTGCCAAATCACACAAAGAATAGAGATTATTATGAGAATCCAAGTTTGACTAATTTCACATATGAACTTTTATTATGAGGAAAATGGTTTCTTGCAAATCCAAAGCATCAATATCATGTATAACAATATAGAGAACATGATTATAGTGCCCAATCATAAAATGAATGTAGATTATTACGGGAATCCAAGTTTGACACATTTGATGGACAGACTTTGATTATAAGGAAAATCATAGAGAGAAAAGCTTTTCTTGCAAATCTAAAGCATCAATATCGTGTATCCCAAAGTGGAGAACTTGATATATTGCCCAATTGCCCAAAGAATGAAGATTATTATGAGAATCCAAGATTGACACATTTCACATATGAACTTTGATTATAGGGAAAACGGTGGAAGGAAGAGCTTTTCTTGCAAATCTAAAGCATCAATATCATGTATCCCAATGTAAAAGACATGGTTGTATTGCCTAATCACAAAAAATAGAGATTATTATGAGAATCCAAGTTTAACACATTTCATGGATGAACTTTGATTATAAGGAAAATGGTCAGATGAAAAGCCTTTCTTGCAAATCTAATGCGTTAATATCTTGTATCCTAATGTACAAAACATGATTGTAGTACCCGAACACAAAAAGAATGTAGATTATTATGAGAATCCAAGTTCAACTCCTTAGTGGACTGATTTTGATCATAGGGAAAATGGTAGAAAGAAAAGCTTTTCTGGCAAATCCAAAGTACCAATATCATGCATCCTAATGTGGAGAACATGATTGTAGTGCATAATAAAAAATGGAGATTATTATGAGAATCCAAGTTTGACACATTTCACAGATAAACTTTGATTATTAGGTAAATGGTGGAATGAAAAGCTTTTCTTGCAAATCCAAAGCATCAATATTGCGTATTCCAATATGGAGAACATGATTGTAGTGCGCAATCACAAAAAAGGTAGAGATTATTATGAGAATCCAATTTTGGAGCCAAATTGAAGGTGTTTTTGTCCATTTCTCAAGGGGGACAAGGTTGTTAGCCTTGAATTTAGTTTTGATATAACTAACAAACTTAAGTTAAATTAATATTTGACCTTGTACTTAGTTTTA
>JAQSVH010183874.1:0-19059 GCA_029448705.1 Adansonia digitata | reverse complement strand
AATTTCGTATTTTAAATTTTCTGATGATTGAACTTGAGAATACCTCCCAGAATTAGGTTGATTCTTAAAGAACGCTTGTAAATTTCAATCAGTGCCTGGAAGAAATATAGGTTGGCGTAATCATGTTTACTTGATGAATCTTAGAAGGGGTCCTTATATATGCCTTAATTTTTTGTGGTTTAAGAGCTCAAAGTCAAGGAAATGTATTTATGCTGGGTCATTCCCTTTCTAATATGCTTAAGAAATCAAATAGCTGAGAGGCATCGGGTGACTGCTATAAAATAAATGCAACGATCAAATGTTTTACTATTAATTTTTTTTAAAAAAATTAGGCAGTATAATATATATATATTTATATATCTCGGTAAATAGACAATTAGATAACAAAGACTAGGAAAACAAGGGATACAGTGTCTTCACGGGCAGCGGAGGGAGAGCCGAGAACTTTTTGCACTCCGTGCCATTTTTGAAACTTCTCTTGCTAGAGGGTGTCATTCTGCGGTGCATGTGACTTAGAGGTTAGAAAAAACCTTCTTTACTATGTCCACCGAAGCTGGTTGAAGAATCCAATTGACTTTTATACGTCAATTATATTCTTCTATTTGTTGTGGAAATCCTTGCGTATGATATGTTAGCTTTAAGAACATTTAATCTAAAAGGGTTGTCTGATGAAAAGAGCCTAGCATTACGGGCTGTCGAAGCTTCAACATTTTTGCAGGAGACCAGATTATTGCTACATTGATTTCTGGAAAGATCACTAATGCCAAACCACTTGCGATTGTAACTTTTACAAATTTCTAGAACAAACCACGACTTTGCATCGCTTTAAATAATGTTTTGCCTTTTTTCTCGAAGTTGATACTTAGTGCTTTTCTCTCCTTCGCCAACTCTGAGAATGATAGTTAAGCATTGGGTTTTTTCGAATCCTTCATAATCGGCCTGACTTGGAGAGGAATCTTTTATGTCAAAAATAACTCTCTTTTATTCTTTTCGTGCACTCCTTATAGATCTTCGTAGAGTGAGGTTCTTCTTTGTATAACTCCATCATCACCCATTAATCTCATAGTCAGTTCTTCTTTGTATAACTCCATCATCACCCATTAATCTCATAGTCAGCATAGAGATTAATGCATACCTTCACAAAAGTGCATGGCAATAATGTTGACATTTCCTTTCTTATACTTGATCACATAGGGAAACATCTCTAAGAACTCTACCCACTTGGCATGTCTCTTATTTGGCTTGCTTTGCCTTTTCAAATGATTTAATAACTCATGATCCTATGAATCACAAACTCCTTGGGCAATGAATAATGTTGCCAAGTTTTCAATTCCTTAATCAACAGATAAACTTCTTATCATAGGCTGAGTAGTTAAGATAAGAACCACGCAACTTCTCGCTAAAATAGGCAATGGGATGCCCATCTTGCTTAAGAACATCTCCAATCCCTATTTTTGACACATCACACTCTACTTCAAAGGTTTTAGACAAATCAAGTAATGATAGTATGTGAGTTGAACTTAGCTTTACTTTAATTAAGTCAAAACTTCATTGGGCTGCCTAAATCTATCTAAACTTTTTTCTTTTTTAATACACTATGTCAAAGGAGCTAGAATGGTGCTGAAATGTTTCACAAAGCATCTATAAAAGGATGCCAAGCCATGAAAACTCTGAACTTGAGTAACATTAGTGGAATCGACCGTTCCTTGATAGCTCTAGCTTTTTCTTCTTTAACCTCTATTCCACTTTGGGAAATAATATAGCGAAGAAAAACTAGACGATCCTTGCAAGAAATGCACTTCTTGAGGTTGGTAAATAGCTTTTCTTCTCTAAGCACACCAAACACCAATGTAAAATGCTCTATATGTTCATCAAAGCTTCTATTATAAACAATTTGTCGTCAAAATAAACAACCACAAAATGACCAACGAATTTTTGCAAGACATGGTTCATTAACTACAAAAATGTGTAAATAGCATTGGATAAGCCAAAGGGCACAGCTATCCATTCATACAACCTAAACTTTATCTTGAATGTTGTTTTCCATTCATCATCTTCCTTTATTTGAATTTGACGGTACCCACTTTTAAGATCAATTTTCGAAAAGATAAAGGAACCATGCAACTTGTCCAAAATGCCATCAAGTCTTGGGATGAGATATCGGTATTTGATTGTAATCTTGTTAACATTCCAGCTGTTTACACATATACATCGATCCATCCTTCTTAGGCACCAAAAAAGTTGGTACTACACAAGGACTCATGGACTCTTTAACAAAGCCTTTCTCTATCAACTCCAGTATTTGCTGTTGGAGCTCCTTAGCTTTTTTTGGGTTGCATTGATACATTGGTCTATTAGGCAAAGTCGAACCACGTATAAGATTAATCTGATGCTCTATTCTATAGATCGATGGTAACTTTTTTCAAATTTACTCTAGTAAAAAAACTGAAAATTCCTCCAATATCTTCTTCAATTTTGGATGGATAGCCCCATCTTCACCTGAAATCTCCTTAACTATTAACAAATAAACAATCTCATTGGATATTAGAGCATGTTTTACCTCTCCTTTTTTGGCAAATAAGCTCTCATTTGTTCCTTTATTGATTGCCAACTAGTCTTGTATTACCTGGGAAGGACTAAAAGGGTGTCAGTAGCACACACTTACCATCCTTAGAGACTAAATAGGTGTTTGCACGCCCATGATGCACAACTTCTTGGTCAAACTGCTTAGGTCTTCCTAAAAGCACATGGTTAGCATTTATCGAAACCACATCATATGCTGCTTCATCCTTATATTTTCTTATGGCAAATAGCACATTCACCTATTCTGTAATGCTCATGTCTCCCTAAATGTTTAGCCATTATAAACGATAAGGCCATGGATGCTTACTAGTAGTAAGGTTTAGTTTTGTGACCAATGTGGTAAAGGCTACATAAGCACACTCCCACCATCAATGATTAGACCATATACTTTGCCATTAATGTTGCATTTTCTCCCACCGCTCCTCTTCTTTCTTTGTCTATATGACCAGATTATGTCAAATAACAAGCAATTAACCTTCCTTAGAGTGTACAACTTACTTTTCTTCTAGTTTTACTTTTGGATTTGATTCATCTTCACTAAGGGCTTCTTCAACTAATTCATGGATGATCATTACCTTCTTATTAGGAAATTGAAAAGCTATGTGTCCAAACCCGATGCACTTGAGACACTTGATGTCACAGCTTCTTATTAAATGTTGGAAATTTTTAACTTTATTTTTTCCTTTTTCAACCATAGCTACCTTAGTAAAAGCATTTTTTTCTTTAGTTTTGCGAGAGAACAAGGTATATGGTTTACTTACCTTAGATGTGCCTCCCTTGCTTTGACTTTTAATCTTTATTGCCAATGTAATAACATCATCCAAAATGGCTTATGGTTATAACTCCACTGAATTTTCAATCTTTTTATGCAACCTACTAATGAATCTTGCAATGGTTTGTTCTTGAGCCTCTTGCAAATTACACCACATCATTAGCATTTCAAATTCTTTCACATAATCCTCAACATAATAGGCTTATTTTTGAAAAGTTTGCAGCTTGAGAAATAACTCTTGCTTAAAATGTTGGAGTACGAACCTCTTTTCCATAAACCTCTATGTTGTGACAAGATTTTCTCTGTCATGTCTTCTTTGTGCCTTTATGTTCTCCCACCATAAATTAACATAATTAGTAAACTCTAGATTTAAGGTTTTACCTTTTTAGCCTCGGTGTAATCTTGACACTCAAAGACTTTCTCAACACATTATACCTATTCGAAGTACTCTTTAGGAGAGCTTGTTCTACAAAAAGGTGGAATCTTCATCTTGATATTATCATGGGTTTTCGGCTACCAACATTGTCTTAGTGCTTCTTCAGGGTCATCTTCTATGCTTGGATCATCATATTCATCACCCTTATCATGATTAACCCTTTATCATCTCTGCTGATTGCATTGTGGTATATTAATGTCTAAAATCTCCCCCATACGAATAAGCTGATCCATGTGAGTACAAAGCTCTTTGTTTCTGTGCTCAAGGGCTACAAGATAAGCTTATTCAAAACTCATTCCTTGTTGTAGTCTCGGATTTGATGTTGCATGGGTCTCGCTATTTTTAGACATGCTATTTATCATTATAAAACCTTAAAAACCCTTGCTCTGATGCTAAAATGATGGGCTTTGTCACAATAAAGCTTAATGGAAACATATCTTTTAAGGTTTTAGTGGCTCAAAATGAAAATAGAAGATGCAAATAAGAAAAGAATTTAAGAGTTGAAAAGATGGAAGGGATAAAGTTTGAATTGATTGATAAGAATACTCACTATAATCAATACAAAGATTGAATGCCATTTTTAAGGATGAAAAGCCTAAAAGATAAATCTCACAAACTTGCCACTAAAAAGATTTGAGAAGAGAAAAGAATTGAAAAAAAATCAATAGCTTTATTGATCAATTTTAAATGAATGAAAAATAATCATAAGGTCCTCTATTTATAGTAGAGGATTTGGCCAATAGTCTTTTTAAGAAAAGGAAGCTAAATCCTAAACATTCAATTAAAATATTTCTTGCTCACAAAGGAAAATAAAGCCATCAGGGGAATTAATCTTTGCAAGTTAGGGAATTTAAAACTGTAAACATCTGATTTTAGGCTTGGATAATTTGAACCGGTAAATTGACCTTTTTGGGCCATTAACTAAACTTTGGTTTATTTTAGGTTGTAAGAAACCAATTTTTTTTTTAAAGTTTAATTTAATTTAATTTTTCAAGTTGAAAAAAGTAAGAACTGAAATAGCAAGTTTTAAACAAAATATTTGATTTGAAATCAATGACTTAGGGTTGAATTTTAGAGATTTAATTGTAAGCTAAAATCAAATGTTGACTAAAATTGGGAAATCTGAAATCAATTAGGGACTAAAATTGTGAGATTTTATTTTATATTTGCTATAAATTTGGAAAAAAGATTGGTGATTGATTTAGGCTTCTAATGCTTAGTCCACCAACCTCCCTTATAAATAGAACCCAAGAATTGTAATAAAGACACACATAAAATATATCAGTAAAAGAAAAATATATTGAGAAATTTCTAAAAAATCTTGAAAGGCATAGTAGTATACTATAAAGCCTTGAATGAGAAATGAGTCGTGTTTTCAAGGTATTATTTTGCAATTTTAGTTATTGTAATGCATTTTTTATAAATAAATAAAAAATTTCAAATTTCGATGATCGAAAACTAGAAAGCATTAATTTGTCAACGATTAGTTGAAACTCTCAATTACCGGATATAGCTTCCTTCAAAATTGATTTGGTGGCTTTTAAAAGGAATTAGAGGTATATTTTTTAGGCTAAAAACAAGCTATCAAATAAAAAAAATTGCTTTAAGTTTAAAGGGACCAAGCTTTGGTCCCTACATGGCCTGCGCAGGTCCTTCCACCCCTACATTATTTATTTATTTGTTTTTTAAGTTATTTTTGTTTCATTATTTTATCTTCTATGTTTTTCTTATAACATGTGAGTCTTTTGTTTTGATTAATCTTCACTATTTTTTTTCTTTGCAATTTAAACCATTTTTTATGCAAATTATCTTTATTAGTTATTTACTATTTTATTTGGTTGTTTATCATATTGTTTATTTTATTTATCGTTTTAATTGTTTCATTTTGTTTGTTAGAATCATATTTCACTAAGCATGTATTTTTTTGACAATTTACAATGGTAAATCTCAATAAAATTTCATATAATAATTTGTGCATTTTTAAGAAATTATTTATTTTGATGAAAATTAATTAAAGTTTTTTCGATGATAGAACTCAAAGACGTCGTAAATGGTTGACTTCTAAGAATTTCTTAGGTAAGAAAATTTTGCCTAAATTCCACCTGCAGGATGAAGAGTTTAGTTGATAATTTAAAGATATAGGTTTTTTATAACTTTGTAATAGAAAAAACTAATAAATCTGATGATGGAGTCAATTTAAGAAAGCAAATAGGTTTTCTTAAACATTCTTAAGGTGGGGAAGTTATTCTTGGAATTCTACTAGTATGATGGAGAATTCTTGGAAAATATTTCCAATACTCGATTAACAAATCAATACCTTTTAAATCATTTGACCTTTATAATAACATTAAGCTAACTAGGTATTGTCTCTATGACAAGTGTTATTGGGGTGTCGATCCTTCCCTTCATATAATCGAAGTCTCGAATTCAGCTATGAACGTAGACCAGAACTTATTCCTTTTATGGTGCCATGGTCAAGGATATGTTAACCTTAAAAAGAATAGATTTATATAAGTGACCTAATCACACCTTAAAAAATGATTAGTGGTGACTCCCACCTTTTACATTTAGTGGCTAAATTTGTATGTGGCACGTTACAACAATTTGGCAACTTCACTGCTGACATTGGAGAGTTGAGCCATGATGTAATGTGCCAAATGAATCCAACATGCCAGACTTAAACAAATAAATCTTATTTTCTCGTATTGAGGATAGGACTAAACTGTTAGATGAATCGCACGTCCAACTTAACCTTAGATGGTCATTATGAAATGACTAAATAATTCGGAGTCGCCACCAATATAGTTTTGGCTAGGAGAGATTGATCACCTACCAACACTTATATTCTAAAGGTTACGAAATCCTTAAAAAAAAGCTTGAGGTCTACGATATATCAGAGTTCGGATGAAAGCATTTGGGAGTCAATTATAGTCACATATAAGGATTGATTCCTCTCATGACGTCCTAAAATCAGTACCTCTTAATTACGTGTTAACTAAAGTCTCGATTATAATCAGTTTTAATTTTTTGATATTTAATTATAATTCCATATTCTTGAAATTATTTAAAAGTAATATTATTTTCTTTGTCCTAAGAAAATCAGATTTTTATATTTTTTGAAAATCAAAATGTTTTTCACACCCTTCTAAAAAACCTTGAGAGATATGAAAGTTTTATTTCTTGAGAAAATTGGAAATTCTAATTTACTTGTTTAAAAAAGGTATTCTTTCATATAAAATAATTGATGAAGTGACTTTTATATATTGGAAGCACACCTATAAACTATTTTAACTTAAGAATATTGGCTCAGATTTTTGAAAAATATTATACTGTAATTAACATATAAGCATATTAAATTATAAACATATCATGAAAATGACTCCAAAGTACATATATGAAATTGCATCGAAGTTTCTAGATCATAGAAAATGACATAAATAAGATTAAAATGTGTGAAATGACATAAAAGTCCCTAAGTCATAGAAAATTACTAAGATGACATAAAAGTTCATGAAATTACACCAAAGTCCCTAGATAATGGAAAGTGACCTCAATAACATGAAAATGCATGAAATCATATAAAAGCCCTAAGTCAGGGAAAATGACATAGAAATGCATGGAAGTTGCAAAATGGCTTTTAATATGCATCGAATCATTATTAAAATGACTCTAAACTGCATGAAAATGCATAAATGGTTCTAAATCATGGCAAATGACTAAGATATTGCAAACATGCATGAAATCACATAACATGGAAAATGACTAAAATGCATGAAATTACATAATAACCCTTAAATTATTTCAAATTAATACAATGACCTTAAAATGCATAAACTTACATAATAACCTAAAATCATAAAAAATTACTAAAATGACCTTAAAATGCATTAAATTGCATGAATGATCCTAAAACATGGCAAATTACTATAATGATCTGAAATGCATGAAATTGCATAAATGGTCCTTTTAAGCTCTTACCACCCTTAAATGCACCTATAAACATTTTTCTCAACAAACATACAAATATGACATGAAAATAAATAGATTTATCATTATGCATGGTTACATGGTCATAATGACAATATATATTAGAAAAATGCATAGACATGTGTATCATGATAATAACATACGAAAATGTCATAGAATTCATGTAATATATGATTTTAAACAGAAAATAGCCCATCGTCATGAACATACATAGGTCTACTAACATGCATGGTAATGTTGCCATAATCATGATATTTTCATGGAAAAATGCATGACCATGGGAATGATGACAATAATGTATGGAAATGTTACAAAATGCATTAATAATACATAACATGAAATATGAGTGACCTAGAAAGTTAACTAAAGTTGAAACATGAAAAAAATTGATGAAAACCACATAAAAACTAAAGAAACTTAACATAAAACCTTTTTAAAACAAGTTTTCTTGATGAAAAGATGGTTTTTAAGAGACTTTTAATAAAAATCAGCAAAAAAAAAACCAAAATAAAACATTTGAAGACCATAGCTCAAGATTTGGCCATAAACTTAGTTTTTACACCTTTGGCTTAAATCATCACCTAAGTATGGCTTAAGAACTTTAAGCCCACATAAAATGAAGAGAAAAATGATAAAAAACAAAGTAGAAAACAAAAAAAGAAATCACCTTGGATTAGACTTGAATAAAGTCTTTCCTTTCTCTTCTTTTTTCTTTATTTTCTTATCTTTTTTCTTTATTTTTTCCTTTTCTAGTTTTTTCTATTGAGAATTAGATTTTTTTCCCTATTTTGGACATCCAAGAGGTTTAAAAACTCCCTTGGTTAATCACTTTTCATCCCCTTGCACTGCCACCTATTTCTTAACAACTCATGCAACTTGCAAGTAAACCATCTAATGCTTTTATAATTTGATCAAGAGGCTGAAATATTCTAATTTAGGGCATGGATTCAGCTGATCAAAGTGGAGAAACTCAACTGTATGGCCTCAAAGAGAAATCCTTACTCAAATGGCCATAGCATAGTTCTATGTAAGAAAAAATTTTTAACTCTAACCCAAAATAGCCATCCATTGAAATTCAACCGACATACTCAAAATGGTTAGAAAACAACCAAACTAGATGCCATTTGGTTCCCAAGTATGTTTAAAGCATTAATTTCATTTATCCTAAGCTCATCCATGTGTTAATGGCTTAATCTGAGTAGATCTTACGCCTATGTTTTAATGTAAAAATGTTTGTGGAGGACCTCTTGTATGGTTATGAAGTGATCTAAGGCCATTAGAAAGAAGCAATGTAAGAAAACTTGGATGAAAAAACTTTTTTGTGGTGAAAATTGTCTTGCATTATCGATAGAGGTGCTTTCAAAACTGAAAATACATGAAAAACATGACATTATATCAATACAATATGGCCTTGTGTCGATACAATAGACATTGTATTGATACAATATGGCTTTGTATCGATATAATGAGCATTGTATTGATGTAATGAATTTTTAGGCCTAGAATGACCAAAACATGATGATGTATTGATACATTAATGAAACATACGATACATCTTCATGAATTTTATGAAAATAACATTTTTTACATCTTAAAGTTTTTCAATTGTTCAAATTGGTCCCTAAACATTTTAAACCTTCATTCTTCCCTCCTTGATGCCTAGTAATTATATGGTTGGAAAGAGAAATACCTGCATGAATACAACAATGTATTGGGCCTGAACACGCTAGTCCTTTGGGAATTCGTCAAGCTCTAATAGACGGAACAAGACTACTTTTCAAAGAAAATATCTTCCCTCTAAAGAAAATACTCATTTATTCTTTATTATTGATATTTTTTATTCTTAGCTTTCTAATTAAGTCCCAAGATGGCAGAGTTTGGTCTGGGAATAATGATGAGTGTATTTCATCTAAAAATGTCTTTGATTGGGCATGTGTGTTTGAAGGGGCCTGGACAAATTTGGTGTCTACAAGCCATATGTAGCCTTATAGTGTCTTAGGTTCTAATAATTGATTTGAAATTATCTTTTCTAGTTTTTATTCAATGTATGTTTGATACATTTTTCTTTGTTATTAATGCTTGTTACTTTTCTCTTGCACATGAAAAGTTTAAGGTTTGAATTGGTCATTTGCACACACTGCACAAATCATATTGTAAAGCCTTAGACTCAAGCTCATCCTTTTAGGAGGGGTAAAGTAACTACGCTCTCATGAGGTGTCAAACTTTGCATGGGCTAGTGAAAGACCTTCAGGGTTTAAAGTACCAAAGCTTTCATGAGGTGATAACCTTTGTAATGACTAGGGAAATATTCTCACTCAAATTGAGTTTTTTTCGATTGGAACCCATAATGACCAAGGATTGGGATGCCTTATTCATCCTCCATGGGTAATGTTAAGGAAAAATTTAGGGACATTTTTAGATTCGTCAAATATCCTAAACCCAGCATATAAATAACAATTAAGAGGCCAACTTTAGGATAAAGCCATGCCAACCATCGAATAGGAATAACCCAAGTTAGGACACATGAAAAAACACTTCTTACTTTTTTCAAAACGTATACTTTCATTCTTTTTATGCTCTACTACTTATTATTATTATATTTCTAACCATTTTACGTTTACTTTTCTTTTTTTCTTCTTGCCCTTTCATGCACTTGCATCATCATGACATCATTAGAATACATTGCTACATAACTATTTTTGACAAAAAGGAACTTTCAAGTAACATCCATGGCAAGCTTATCAAAGTCTGAATTTGCTAGGCACGAGTCTTTAGATGATTTGAAGGCCATGTCTGAAGCAATTTGGCAAGTAGAAGGTGATTGTTTACTAGCTAGATATGTCTCAACTCTTTCAAAAAGAGTCCACCTTGATCTAGCACAAAATGACTTAACTGATCTGATGAACATTTGAGGATCTTGGAGTTTATCTAGGAATGAAGCTCTTTGGGGGAAAACATAGAGGAAAAGCACTACTTCTTCCAATCAACATGGACTATATCTTGATAAGAACCGTAATTCAATTTTAGGGTTTTTCATACAAACATTTTATACTCAATGAGGTAGATATGATCCCGACTATTGAGGAATATTCAAAATTATTACACTTTAAAACTCTAAAGCTTAACAAGATATTTTTGAAAGAATAAGATGGTTATAGTTGGAAGCTTACTGGAATGATGGGAATTAGTAAGATGAAGGTTATTTAAAAAGAAAAGAGAGGAAGTACTTGTATTCCTTTGAGGTTTCTTTGAGATTAAATTGTCAAAAATTCTAAAGAGGTGAGGGTTTCAGGCATGATGGCTTTGGCTATTTATGGAATGGTCATATTTCCCAAGGTTTTGGGTTATACAGAGATTACAATGATAGATTTCATTGATCAAGTCAAACACCAAATAAACGTAATGCCAACCATCTTGAGAGAAATAATCAGGTCTTTAAATCATTGCAGAAAAATAGGGGAAGGAAAGTTCAATAGAAGTGCACAAATGTTATACATTTGGATGATGAGCCACTTCGAGTGCAAGGAAAGTAGATTTCAAAGGCGATTTTTTACCACTAATGTGCCTTTCAAGGAGTTTCGTGATAGCTTTTGGCTAGAACCTAAAACAAAAACTGAATGGGTGGCTTTCTTGAGAATGTTGACAAGTCGAGATGTGGTATGGAAGGTATCTTAGATATGTCATAATCAGTCGTTATGCGAGTATGGTAATTAGCCTTTGGTTTAGACCTGTTCATGGGTCGGGCTAAATTTTGGTTGGGCTTGAGTATGATATTAACATTAAATATGCTTGCCCAAGCCAGCCCCGACCCTAAATATGGGCTTTAAATTTTGCCCAAGCTTGTCTATACTTGTAAATAGATAGCCCAAGCCTGTTTAGGCAGGCCCATATTATATTTTTTATAATTTATTTTTAAAAAATTTAAGATTTATTAATTTAATAATTTTCTTTTATTAAGTTTATAAATATAAATAATTTAACTTATTTTTTAAAGTTTTTACTATAATATTATATATATGTATTGTTTATATGATAAAAATTACATAATACATAAAATATAAAATAAATATATATAATGTAATAGTAAAACAAGCCAGGTCAGGCTGGGTTCAAGCTTTGAAAGTTGGACCCAAGGCATGGCCCATTTTTTAAATGGGCCTAATTTGTTTGTCCAAGCATAGTTTTTGGGCCTAATATGTTTGTTCAAACCCTCTTAAATATCAGATAGACTTTCGGGTTTGGGTGGGTAGCTTGACCCTTAAGCAAGTCTACTTGGGTTCCACTTCCAAGTTAGTAGGGAGTTATTAATTACATCCCAATCATGGTCTGAAAGTAACTAGGATACGAGCAATTCATCCTGATGACTGATGGGCTCAACCAGACGGATTTTGCTTACATAGATAAAGGGCTTTAGGAAGGCAAGAAGATGCCATCAAAGCTTGGAAAAAAGTAGTTCGAGTGGAGCAAGGGAAATTCATGAACCTTGACCCATGCCTAGAATACTCAGAATACTCGGTATAACACATGAAGCGAGCCAAGGACATAGTCTTACCTCTTGAAGATAATGTCAGTCTTTCAGTCCAAATTATGCCCCCTGACCCTATGATAAAAATAGAACTGGCCAAGAGAAAATTGCAAGAAGAAAAAGGATAAAGTGGAGTAAGAAAATAATAAATTATGAGCAAGGATCAAGAAGCTAGAAGAAGAACAATCTAAGCCAAATAAAAAGATTCGAAAACTGAATCAGGATTACGACATATAGAAAATTGCCTTTAAAAAACTAAATTATATGGCTTCTCAAAAGGCTTCAAAGCTCAAGCATATGAGGGTAAAAAATGAGAAAGCATACATAAAATGTATGAGATGGGAGGAAAAACGTTAAAAGTTGGCCCATTAGACTTGAAAGGTTAGAAGAAGAATATAGACATGTCCATCTCATGGGTTCAAGAAGAGAAGATCATCTTACACATCTATTTGACCAAACTGGCATAAGCACTTGGAAAGTGGAAGAAATGCATGATAAGATCAATGAGCTTAAAGCAAGTGTGCACTCATTCTAGCCTTATGGCAAGAAATTATTTGAATTCTCAAAAGAGGCTCAAAATCATTATAAGAAAAATAATGAAGTTTGTTTAAAGGCCATAGCTGTTAGGCTTTATTTCATGGATATTATTTCGAACATTATTGAGAATAATAATAAAGTTTCTCTTTATCAATAATTGTTATGTGGTAGATATTCCATTTTTTGCATAACTCATTCTTACTAATGACTGTGTGATAGTTGACTTAGATGCATAATATGTTAACTCCTTAATATTTTGGTAATAAAAAGATTTAAAGATAGCTCATCGACTGAATCCATAGAGCAATTTGCTCTACACCATTACAGTACATGATCGCGAGTAATAATCATGGCTGAAGAACAATCCAACAAGATTGAGAGAATGGAAAAAACATAAGAGGAAATGAAAGGATAACTTGCTTAATTGATGGAAATAATAAAGCAAATGAGCAAGAAGAAAAGAAAAATGGATAAAGACGATATGAAAAAAAAAAGCCAAATCACTTCATCCAAGTCCCCAGTTTGGTTAGTGGGGAAATCCTTATAGCACATCCTAAAATGTTAAGGGTAACTATTTCTATGGTAAGGTTAAAGCCAAATGACTTAATCCAAGTCCTTAATTTAGATGACCTAAGGGAACAGGAGAAGTTAAAGCCCAATGAAGGAGAGGTAAAACTAGGTAAGTGTTTTTCATCTTGTTTGAACACTTTATTAAGTCCAAGAATTTAAGATTTCATCATTAAGCATGAGATTTAAGACATAATTACTTAGGTTTTAGCTCACTCCAGCTTAAATTACTCATCTTGTGCAAGAATTCATCAAATAAGTTTATGATCCTATTAACCTAACCTAGCCAAACTAATCTCCCTCACTTCTCTCATGGCCAAATGCTCAAGTGAGCTTAAAAAAGTGTGATCTTACCTCAAATCAAGTAATTTTAACTCTAGACACTAGGATCCAATCTCATTGGAACTTAAATCATCAAATCCTAGCTAAATATAGAGATTCAAAACTAGATCAAGTAATTAGGTATGTCCGAACATAGTGATTGTCATGATTTCAAGATTAAGTGTAATCATCAAATCAAGCTTTAATCATATCAAAAACAAGTAGATCAAGCTCAAATCAAGATCAAAGCATCATTTTATCATGAATTAGGTTTGGCTAAAATTCAAGAATGAATTAGGTTTGGTCGAAACTCAAAAGAACGTGAAATCACTATGGCCGAACCTCATACAAGCATGGAAAAGCATAGATCAGACATTAATCATGCTAATTGAATTGAAATTAAAGAGATGAGAAAGAAATTAAACCTCATCCAAGATGAAAAGTGAGAGAAAATGAATCTTCTAGAATATCTAAAAGTTTTAAATTTATTAAAAATGGGAATATCAACCCCTGTTTATAGGCTAAGGTTAGTGATTTAAGCTTAAATCACCCTAAGGTAAGATTAAATTAATCACCAACTTCCTAACAATATTAGAGAGAAATGACATTTATGCCCTTAATGAATGGATGAGTATTTTAAACATTAATCATATAGTGAAATTTGACTGAGGTTATTATTCCTATAGTAGTTTTGTCCAAAATTTTGTGGCATCCAATTGATCATGATATGTCCATATAAAAATGCAATTGAATGTTCCATCTTATAGTAAAAAGGTATCCTAATGATTTCCTCCTAAAAAAATCTAAAATTTTCTATCTCGGACCTCTCGAATTAAGCTTTCGAGAACTCCCAACATCTTAATCCCTAAAGTCTCTATCATGACCCAATCTTGATTACTCCTTTTTGACCTAAAATCCTTGTTCAATTTCATTTTAGTCTAATCAATTTTGAAATTTGATTTATAGAACTCTTTCAATTTCAAAATCTAACTTTAGTCTAAAAAGTTGACTTTGGCTATAGTTAGCTCTTGTCACTTTGTTGACTTTTGGTTTCAACTTCTAAAACAAGTTTTTTTTTTTTTTACATCCAGATGTCATCAATAAACACTCTAATCAACTTAGGAGACTTCAACTAGTCTACTTTGGACATTCTCGGATTTTCAGGACCTAGGTCCTGGTTTTCTAAGTCTGACACCTGCCTTTAACTCAGACAATTCTTAGATGCCTTATTATATTAAACTAAGTTCATAGAAACAAAATAAAGCTACATTGGACCTTTCTATCATCGATAACTCATCCAAGAGAATCCGAACCTAGAAAAATTCCATTTATCCCCTAAAACCAAGAAAAAGTCAATTAAGGGCCTCAATAAAGGTGTTTATAATACAATTTCTTTTTCTAAATTGAATCATTATAATAAACTATTCAAAATAAAAAATACAATGAAACGTGATATAAAGACAACATGGAAAATAATTAAAACAGGAGATAGAAAAATGATATGCATATGACATAAATAGACGAATGTTTCAAAATATACATGGGAAAATAATGAAGATGTAAAACTTTATATAAATTTATAATACTATAAACATACAAAACATAACACAAACATGAATACAAAATGAAAAATAACATGATTACAATATAAATATATGAAAATGTCAAAATCTACATTAAAACAAGTTATTAACATATAAAAATTTATATAGATTTATAATACTTCAAACATATGAAAAATAACACCACCTTGATACTAACATACAAATTTTTTTTTTTGTTTTCTTCTCTTTCTTTTTTTTTTCTTTCCTTATTTTTTTAATAAAAAAATATGAAATAACTTAATTATCCCTACCTAACTTTTTAAATTCCTTATCCTAGTTGTCTTTAGGCAAGCTATAAACACTTAATTTTGTCCAAACATTTGTGGACAACAATCAAGCATCCCAAATCATCACCAAGGCTATTTGTCTATGCCTAGGTTTAACTTTTGTTGTTCTAGATCAAGGTAAGAGTGATCAGGGAGGTAAAATTGAGCAAAACATGCAAAACCCATTGAATGTACCAATACCTTACCCTAAGGTATAGATATATTGGCTCCAACGATCAAAATTTTAAACATTACGGCTTGTACCGATACCCTGCATTGAGACAAAGGCTTGGCAGTACTAAAATTGATTTTTTGGCACTAAAGTATCGATATACTAGGCCAATGTATTTATACATCATATTAATATATTGATACATTAACACTAATTTCAAAAGTTTCAACTATTTTACTTCAAAACTTACACCCTCATTTTCCATAATTATTGCTCCAAAAATCATATAATTTGAGCTAAGCCATGATGGATTTATTTCAAATGAAATTAGGTCCATTTTTCACATATTTTATTTTATAGGCCTTATTTTATTTAAATGCAAATTAGGTCACATTTCATTCTAATTAGAGGAGACCCAAAATGCAAACGATGATAAGATTGCTGAGGCATTTCATGTGAAAATTGAATCTGAGCAAAGGCACTTTAGGCCCTTGAATATGGCATTATTGATATTTTTTGAATAGTGAGCATAGAGTAGCCAATTGGGAGCCTTTTTGCTTCTACGATTATAGGTCGTTGGCCAATAAAATTTAGATAACCATTTTTCAAGGACTTGGACACCATTTTTACTCGAAAAAAAAAAAAGCAAAGATACCTTTTCAGGGGGTTTACGATGGCTGGCCAAGAGGAGGCTATATAGCCCTCTCTTCATTTTTTTTAGTGACATTCACCTATTGTCTCTTTCATCTAAACCCGTAGAAAATTGAAGCAAAAAAAGCACAAACAAAGCAAAGGAAAAGGCTTGAATAGTAAAAAAAACAAAGGTGAATCATGAAGCTTTAAAGTCTAGCATCTTTTCTTCTTTGTTTTAATTATATTTGGATTCATTTCAAGCATGAAAATTTCATATTAGTAATGCTTTTACTCTAGGCCATGCTCTCTTTTTTGTTAGGTTTTATGCATTTTTCTTATGATTGTCATTTTCTTGATGTGTTTAGATACATGTGATGAATTTGAGTGATTAAATCCCTTTTTCTTGATCCATGATTTTTGGCCAACCTCTATTGTTCATGCCATTGTGTTTTGCTTTATCATTTGCATGATTCTAATATGTCACGTGTCATATTACTTGTTGTTGATGATTTGTGTCATTTTGTATATTTAGTTAGGAAGCGTTTGATGAAATGTCTCTAAATGCATGCTATATTATGCCTTGATGATTTGATGCTGTGTTAGTATGCTCATGTTCATGAAGTGTTTGGTGAACTACATGCTTACTTTGTGTGCCAAATCTAAATTTTTTTAAAACCCCTTAAGCTATGGTTATTCTAAACAATGGATTAACTATGGCTTATGTTTTTCACCATTTGATGCCATCAAACTTGAGGTAAATCAAGCCTGTTAATGGCTAGATTCATGGTTGGGAAAGGCCAGAAAAACTCTATTTTAAATCATCTCCAATTAATTTGTTTAAGTTAACTTGTATTGAAACTTATTCTAGAGTTATGCTTAATTGATTGTCATTGATTTATGGGATAAATAGCTGCTGCATATGGGCCGTTACAACCCTTGGAAATGGCATTTTTGATGCCTAATGTGTGCCAAGTTAGGCTTCTTAATGTTCGAAAAAAGCCAAAGAGCCTTCGGATGCTTGATAGATTTTTTGGTTTCTCTAATTGGCTTAATGTGTGGCTAGTGAGTCGTCCATGAGCCCTCTTTCCTAAGGACATGGGATCAATTCACTAATTGTACTGTTAACAGACCGCCGTGTTTAGGCATTCGAATGTTTCAGTCAAAATTTGCACCTAGATAACTAAAAACCATTATTTCCTTATTTTTAGCTATTATTAGCAGTAATAGGTCAAATTGGAAAATTATTTTCATGCCCAAAATGATTTCTATAAATTGTTAAAGATTTTTTGCTCAAAGAACTTGAAATTAGCTTTCCAAGAAGCTATCGTACGTGACTTTTTAAGTCCATATGAGGGAGTTACGATTTTTTATCATTTGTTGTTTGAAACCTTTGAATTCAACAACTAGCACTTATGAGTACTATTTGTCACCCACCAAAGGAATTTTCTTGAATTTTTAAAGGAAAATAAATTGAATTAACTTTCCTCTGGTCTATCATTTACGACTTTTCAAGTCCAAATGAATCTGTGGCAATTTTTCTAAGATTGATGCATCGATTCCTTTGATCTGTTGCCATTGTTGCATTCAAAAAATATTTTCACATAAGGAATGATGTTATGGGAATTTCTCATTATTTTTCGATGAAGCCTCATTAAGTTACCATTCTAACAACACATTGTTTTGCCTTATTTGGGGTTCTTTTGAGTTAAGAATAAATTTGAGAAGCCCGACGACGTGAATCTAGTTTTCCATCACATAGCACAAATCATGATCTCCATCTTTCCACTGTTTCGATGTGTTCGAATGCTGTAGGATAAGTTTGGTTTGTGTCTTGGGATGGTTGTAAGTCATGCATAGGTCATCTAAGATTCAGTTCGAGGCTGCAGGATTTTTGAAAGATCAATTCAAGTTTTTTTAGAAATCCTTCTCAATACCAAATTTCACCTCTTTCCAAAAAAATTTTAAAAAAAATCTTATTTTACTACAATTACCGAAATTTTCACCAATTTTCATCTACTTAGGTTTTTCAACGTTGTTTTCAAAATCTATGTAAAACAATCAAGTTTTTATCTTTCCCAGTTTTTATCGAAATTTATCCAACCAACCATCGGTTTTTATGTCTTAATCATTCATCTATAAATCATCAATCGATTATTTCTTCAAATAATTGATGATAATCAAGAGATAAATTCCCGATCAATAGTATTTTTCCATGCTTAGCTATTATTTCATGTGATGCTTATTATGATTATTATGTATTACTAATTTCTTTTTTTTTCCATGATGATGATGATGATGCATTATGGATTTTAATTCAATGCTTTTCAAAATCATCAAGGCTATGTTTTGGGTCAAGGGCTTTAGGTGCCTAATCTGAAAACCCATTTTAAATTTAACTGGAAAATCCTTTTAACAGAACTCTATACTTTGTCTCTTTCATGAGCGGGGAGCATAGTGAACTCCCAGTTTGTACAAAACCCAAGCTATTTCAAGAAAATTAATTCAAGCATTTGGGGGATTATACTAGAATAATGACAATTAAAATCGAAGAAATTATGGCTTTTCCTTGCCTGGGACGTTTTTTATTGTTAGTTATAGATTATAGATTAGTTGGTTATTATTTGAAAAAAAAAAAAAAAAAAAAGCAATTAAAAAA